>JAVRXN010000011.1:5909173-6116673 GCA_033556935.1 Timema podura
TGAACGCTAAAATTTTAACCTTCAATTAAATCTTCTAAACTTCTTCATATAAAACTAGATGCTACTGATAGAATGATGCGGTTCACTCTCTCGTTTACAAACTAACACATTATAGCTAAATTAAATGAGATGTAGGCCTAATAAAAATATCATACCTGCATCGGTGCTCACGCTGACCTAACTTCAAACTTATCTAGTCTGGTTGGCCATTGGTGAGAAGGTAGAAGTTTGAACGCTACCAGATGTATGAGAGAGTAGTTACCTCAATGGTTACCCACTCTCCAATGGTGAGAAGGTAGAAGTTTGAACCCTACCAGATGTATGAGAGAGTAGTTACCTCAATGTTTACCCACTCTCCAATGGTGAGAAGGTAGAAGTTTGAACCCTACCAGATGTATGAAAGAGTAGTTGCCTCAATGTTTACCCACTCTCCATTGGCAAGAAGGTCCAAGTTTGAACCCTACCAGATGTATGAGAGAGTAGTTACCTCAATGTTTACCCACTCTCCATTGGCGAGAAGGTCCAAGTTTGAACCCTACCAGATGTATGAGAGAGTAGTTACCTCAATGTTTACCCACTCTCCAATGGTGAGAAGGTCCAAGTTTGAACCCTACCAGATGTATAAGAGAGTAGTTACCTCAATAGTTACCCACTCTCATTTAATGCAAATATGGATATCTTTGACACTCTTTGAAAATTTACTTTTTCCACTACCTCCAAAAACCCGTCAGGGCTGTACGCATATTTATTACGATAATATAGTAAGGCATGAGGAAGGTAGAATTTAAATTAAATGTACCCAAAAGGGTGTGGAGAGAGAATGGGAACCCATTTAGGAAAAAACACCCTCAATACACCCAGATAGGATACGAATCCCAATCTCCCCAACATTGGCAAACCAGACTAAATGAGCTTGACATTTAAGGTAGGATTCCATAGGCGAGTCTCAATTCTGCGACCAGCGACTGGACTGGTTTCCATAGTTTGTTATGTGGCCAGTTCCTTTGAGGCGACTGCGACTGGCGACCAGAGTGTGCGTCTATCGTCTCTACATTGTCTGGTTTCTATAGTTTGTTATGTGGCCAGTTCCTTTGAGGCGACTGCGACTGGCGACCAGAGTGTGCGTCCAGCGTCTCTACATTGTCTGGTTTCCATAGTTTGTTATGTGGCCAGTTCCTTCGAGGCGACTGCGACTGGCGACCAGAGTGTGCGTCCAGCGTCTCTACATTGCGACTGTGTCCACACTGCTCCAAGAGCACCACTGCCCAAGCGTGTGTTTTAGTAGAGTTATATTTAGTTTTGTCATAATTGCTTGCTGACACAGGAAATAAATAGAATTTTTTTTTTGCAAAAAATAATTAAAAAACTTAATGGTACGGAACTTCCGCATGGACTTTCTCACTGCATTGTTTAAAAATGGAGATAATTACTCAAAGCTCGTAATATATGGGAAACTAAATAATATACACTAGCAAACCCGGGAAAAAATTGCGTTATACTTACTTTAAACATTTTTTGACTCCCGGATTTAAATGTTATTATTTTATTTTTAAAGAATTAAAGTCCTCACTCGTAACTTATATTTGGACAAAAAAATATCGCTATTGGGTTCACAAAGATCAATACCTCGTATTAAAATTTCAACTTCCATTTAAAAATGTCGACATTTTATTAGGGGTTGCACATCTTATGTTTATCGCATTTTTATTAAATTCATCATTTATAAATTTAGACCAATAAAAAAGTTAAATATTGATTATTGAGTCTAAAATGTTAGAGATATATCATTGTTGTACAAACATTTCCCCTAAGAGGTTAAAGGAAATAAAACATACACTTTTTGAGAGACTTATTTATTTACTTACTCTATGGAATTAGATAATTCTTGCGTTCTTGCGTACAAATAACGCTCACAAAATTGTATTTTATATTTGCCAATATCTCAGAAACTATTGGTTTTATAAAAATATATTTCAATTAAAAGTTTTTTATTTTAATAATACTTCAATTTTGCAATGATAAATAATTTATTATCTTAAATAATTGCGGAGATAAGTAAATTTCAGCTTCTTTAAAGTATTCTAAAGGTCATTTTAATAGGAAAATAAAAATAGCCATCTTGTTTATAATATTAATCAACGCTCAGATACAGATTTCAACCAAAATTGTTGGATCCAATTTTGAGAAAAGATTCTTTCTCTTTTCAACCTTTATCAAACTACTCTTAAATTTAGGGCTAAACAGACCCACAGCACTGCAAAAACCACTTTTTAGGGTTCGTGGGGTCATGAACCATTGACATCCATCAACATCTTGTGCTAGATTTTTTTTACGGTCGCAATACTTGACCTTTATTAATGTTCGGAAAGTTAAAATTATATATATATATGCGTTTAGCTTGAAAATTATTGGTTTTATAAAAATATGCTTCAAATAAATATTTGTATTATAAATATACCTACATATTTACAATGATAAGTAACTTCATATCTCAAATAGTTTCGGATATATGATAAAAAATGATAATTTACGCATAAGACTGGAACCCTTAAAATCATTTTGACGAAAAAATGAGGGTAGCCATTTTGATTATAATATTGACAAATGCATAGAAATGAAATTTAATCAAAATTGTTTGAGCCGATTTTGAGAAAATCGATTTTTTTCTTTTTTCATCTTTCAGTAAACTACCCTTAATTTTAGGCCTAGATATCCGATTCCAAAACCCCCCTGGGGCAACCCTATGAAAACCCTAGATATCAAGTTTTAGCTCAATCGCTAAAATAGTTTAGGCTTTACTCCGAGGTAAAGACAGACGGAAATTCAAAAACAATTTTTTTTATTCGTTGGGTCATGAAACGTCTAAATTCATCAAAATCTCGAGTTCGATTTTTTGATGATCACAATACTTTCTCTGCCTATAATATAGTTAGAAAGTAAAAATGAGGAAATAGAAGAGAGAGATAAAAAACAAAACACACATTCACATGACATTTACAGCGCATAATAGGTTATATCTAAACATGATGGAGATAACAATTAATAATTAGGACAATGCTAATAATATTTAGTAGCTATATAGATTAAATACATTTATATAATAATAATAATAATAATTAATAATAATAATAATAATAATTATACTTCACACACACATACTGACTGTATGCCTGCATTTCCCCTCACATCGAAGTCCTTGAGCAACATTATGTTGAAAGGATGTTATAGTTTTAATATTTGTATCAAGAGCATTCCAGGAACAGTAAGAGAGAGAGAGAAATACAAGTTATATTTGTGAAGAGGGATGGAGAGTCTGTCTATCACTTGAGTGGGTACCGAGATCATGATGAACAAGAAGAGAGACTAGACATAAGGAGAGGTATTGAGTAGATCCTGTTAGCAACATTTTCTATATCACTACAAGAGTACGTATCTGCCGTCTATCAAGTTGCAGCCAGTCAAGTTTGTTACAGAACGTAGAAATATGGTCATGGGATAGCAAGTCGGAGATAAATCTTACACTCGTGTTTTGAAGTTTTTGTAATTTACTAGCGAGTTCAACAGTCAAGTCATTATAAAATATATCACAGTAGACAAAGTGAGGAAGTATTAGAGTTTGAACGAGTGATTTTTTAAGAGCAGCATGAAGAAAGTTCTAAAGTCCCTTTAATGAGTGCAAAGACGTGAAAACCTTTGAACAAATATGAGTCATTTGGTTAGACCACGTAAGAGTATTATTTATATATACTACATATATAACTTATTACATACGGACATGTATAACATTTTACACACATATCATTATATATACTGTACAACCCATCATAAAAGGTAAAACACATAGAAAAATAGTTTTTTCTATAAGTTTTTAAAATGTTAACATCCCTCCCCTTCCGTAGTGTGTGCTAGTAAAGAAGCTGTACTTTCCATTGGGCCCAGCAGTAAACAAGTGAGAAAAAGAGGTCAAATAGGACTGTTGGTTAATGTTGTTATTGACGATTGAAAGAGCGCCACATGTAGATCAGTTTAATATTCTAGTTAGAACGTATAGGACCATTCTATTAGAATACATAATTCTAACACATTATGTAGAACACTGACCACGGACTCAAAAGGTTGTCCTTTACCTCTAGGTCAAGTAGTGATCTTAAAAAATAAACAAAAAAACACGGAGCTGAAATTTTGGAAATAGTTTGTAATCAAATTATTATTATTATTATTATTATTATTATTATTATTATTATTATTATTATTATTATTATTATTATTAGCACCACGTCTTACTACCCGTTCGGGTTATACGCACTTACGCTAATGTGCAATGGTAGGGTGATTGTGAGATGCAATGGAGGACTTACAGTTTAACGTGGAATCCGAACCACGGTGGAGGCCTGACATTCCTCACATTCACAAGTTGTGATTATGTAATCAAATTAAATCAAATTAAATAACTCTATCTGTTTTTACCACATCTTACTGCCTATCTTTAATATACTCATTTCAACTAAGCTAGAGTGATAGAGGTGAGGAAAGTAGATTTGAGAGGAAATGTACCCCCATTGGCGTGGACAGAAAGTGGGAAACAATTCAGGAAAATTCACTCTTGAGTAGAACGGAAATGGGCAAATGATATACACGATAAATATCCCTATCAAACAATTCGTGGTGGACTGAAGGAAGCTTTCATACACGTGGTAAAAATATTGTATTAAGGGGTGGGGTGAGAGGAGGGCAAGGGGGGGTATCTTAGCTGAGGGCTTCGTTTCCACCTTTTGGAATTGTTACGTGTTATTTTGTTCGGTGCATCAGTGCATGGTATTTATGGTCGGCGTTTTGTCAGACATATGTCCCGAGATAAAAAAAACTATTAAGTCCTGTGTTGTTTGGAGAATGAAGAGTATTTGTGCCAGTTGCTATGTCGCGTGTGGGAGAGAGAGGCAATTATTTTATAGTCCCTCTACCTTGGGTTCTTTGGATAAGTTATCATTTTCTCTCCACACGCAAATGCTGATACAAGTCAATCTTCTAGCACATATATTGTTTTTTCAATACCTCCATGCAAATGATGATACCATTTTCTTAAGTCAACTTTATCTCAAGTTTTTATGTTTTGAGTTGCGTATTGAGTGCAATGAAGAAGAGAGCAGTTATTTTAAAGCTACCCTGAGTGTAGTGAAAAGGGGCATACCATTACAAAACGATGCCGACAGTGTAATATGTTTAAGCCCCACCTCCTTATGGCCCTCATCACTTTGTGGTGATAATACCACGAAGAATACCGCCAGACCGGATGACATTGAAGGCTAAAAACTGTCAATCATCATTTCACTCATCGCCCCGCATTTAGTCATTCTTCTTTCCCCCTTCTCCCCCTTATTCACCTACGTCAAACCAAATAAGATAGTTTGTCGTCGCCTTCAACAAAACATTGTTTGCCTTGATCTTGACATCTTTAGTGACTATGTCAGCCTTCATCAGCCAACTTGTCAACCCTGTGTGACGGGTTATTGGCAGTTAGCCCGCACACACCAATAAATCCACCCCTAAACATCCCATGAAATAACCATCGCCATCCACCCCAGTTGACTCACCTCTCTATAAGCTTGGTCAGCCAGTTCCACCACGATCATTCGACACTAAGTCACCTGTAACTTCGTTAAACTTGATAATGATAGAAACGAAAGCCGAGCCTTTCCAATACTTAGAAATAAACAATTGAACTTCACGCCTGCGCATTATACGCTCATCGCCAATGGGCCTAGAAATCTTCAATTTGCCGTTTTCTCCCACTCCCATTACTTGGCCATGTGCTAAATTAGAAACGTATATATGGAGGTGGTTTAGTCCAAAAAAGAGCGTTTTTTTATAAGTTATACATCTTGTGATTTTCAACTGTCTTCTGGGTCACTGCTCGGGGATGGTGCTGTCCGATACCACCTGATACATTCCAGGGAGATAGAAGAAAGCTCTATCTGCATGTCTCGGCTCTGCTCGGGGCTCGTTCTGCCCGATAACACCTGCTACATTCCAGTGAGATGAAAGAAAGCTCTATCTGCATGGCTTGGCTTTGCTTGGGGCTCATGCTCCCTGATACCACCTGCTACATTCCATGGATATGAAAGAAAGCTCTATCTGCATGCCTCGGCTCTGCTCGGGGCTCGTGCTGCCCGATACTACCTGCTACATTCCAGTGAGATGGAAGAAAGCTCTATCTGCATGGCTCAGCTCTGCTCGGGGCTCGTGCTGCCCGATACTACCTGCTACATTCCAGTGAGATGGAAGAAAGCTCTATCTGCATGGCTCAGCTCTGCTCGGGGCTCGTGCTGTCCGATACCACCTGCTACATTCTAGGGAGATGGAAGAAAGCTCTATCTGCATGGCTCGGCTCTGCTAGCACTCCACCACATTAAATATGTAATATAATGTACCAATGTCAGTTTTGACCCAGCTACTTTAGCTAATTATGGCTTTATTGTCTTAATCGATTATCTTGTTTTCCCTGTACGAGATTTTGTCTAGTGTGTGTAGCTAAACGTCTAATAAGGATAGTTATGAGCTTTGTGGCTTTTGACCAGCTTTTAAGTCGCTTAACGACTTGTTGGAATATCTGCTCTTGCCTTAATCAGTTAAGTAATTAGCTCGGGCTCAGAATGACCTGATTTAGGGTCAAGGGATTTTTATCCTATTTTTAGAGACCTAATTGGGTAGGTATTATTTGGTATACTGTGTTGTTGTTGTCTTGAGTATGACAGCACTTGGTGGGAAGCTAGTGGTTAGCTGTGCGTGCTTGGAATGGCCCACGGTTTCAATTATCTGTTGTTTATACCCGGCGTCCTTAAGGCGCTATTGGGGCTTGTCGCGCCAGCCTTTTTGATTTCAATACTTTATTGTTGATGCACTTGTTTGTACGAGAAAGAAGGGTCACCTTATACTAGAGAATTCTAATTTTGACTAAATCTCTATATCTGGTATACTATTATTTTAGTTCCTATGGATCTAAATCAGAATATTTGTATGCTAATATTCATACTAACCGATCCTTGTATGCTCATATTATATTTATTGTATAATGTATCTATGTAACCCCTCCGATTTGATTGTTTGAGCAGGTAACTTCATAAAGACCCGTGAGAACTGCTTAGAAGTTATTTGCTTTCTTGTTCCTCAGAGTATATGAAATATCTTGCCTTTTTAGGGGACTGTATTTGCACCTCAAATTCTATGTAGTATATTCTCTTATGTAGATAAAGTTGAACACAGTGACTGTAACCTAGTATGTCATTGTTGTTAGTATGAAAGTAGTTATTTACGGAGTTACCGCCTCCCTATTGAGAGCTTGCTCTTTTTTGACCTAGTGGACTGGTACGCCCTTCTACCTTTTGTAATAATCTTGTGTTGTCTCATGACAAGTCTAAAACTAATCAACACGTTGTATTATAGTGTGGTATTGATTATAAAGTTTTAATAGTTAGAAGGTAGGATGATTGCTATATAATCTTCAAGGATTATAAGTGTACAGTATTAGAGATTAAGGTTGAGCATTGTAAGTGAATGCGAATTTACCGCTATGGACACAAGTGTTAGGACGTTGGCTAGCCACCCAAGAAGGCTGAAAATGACCCTTCTAAGATAAGGAGTTAAGGATATAAACGTTTAGAACGAATACATATGGATGAGAAGGTGTATTAATTATGCATCAGCACTTGCTTAAAGCCTCATCATAACCGAATCAACCAAAGTATGACAAATGGGATGAATTTTAATTTTTTAATCAATGATTGAAGCAAAATCTCAATGATGTAAGATAAGACAAGTCATAGCTGAACCTTTCATTCTAGAGAAACTGTACCTTGAGCGATTTCCCCATGGAACGACTTGAAGTGATTGGTTGTTTTAAAGCTGATTTGTTTTTATATTAACGAGAATCTTAATGAGATGTCTTAGACTAAGTTGATACAAGAATTATTAGATATTAATTGATGCCCTAAGTTATATTTACAAATAAACAATGCGTTACAATTATTACGTTAATGATGTCGTGGTCAAGGTGTCCGTCTCAGATTCAAAAGTTAAACTGCGCAAATTACATTTATTCTTTATTATTACTTTCTCGCTATCTTACAGGCAGAGAAAGTATTGTGTCTATCTGTACCTCGGACTAGAGCCTAAACTATTTTACCGATCAAGCTAAAACTTGGTATCTAGGATTTTCATAGGGTTGCCCCGAGGGTTTTTTGGAATTGGATATCCAACCCAAAAATTAAAGGTAGTTTACTGAAGCTGAAAAGAAAAAAACTCAAAATTGGCTCCAATGATTTTGATTAAATTTAATTTCTAGGCATTGATCAATATTACTATCAAAATTGATACTCTCAATTTTTCCTCAAAATGACTTAAAGTGTTCCTGTGATGCGTAAAGTCTCATTTTTTAAATAATATTTCGTAACTATTTGAGATATGACATTACTTATGTTGCAAATATGTAGGTATATTTATAATAAACATCTTTTATTTGAAACATATTTTTATGAAACCAATAATTTTCAAGTTACACGCAAACATTTCTAACACTACGAATTTTAGTAAAAATCGTAGGAGTCGATTTTGAGAAAATCTATTTTTTCTCTTTACGCCCTTTTTTAAACTACTCTTAATTTTGAGTTTAAACAGACACAGTGACAGACAGCATTGCAAAAACTACTTTTTGGGGTTCGGGGGGTCATGAAACGTCGGCATCCATCAACAATCGGGTTAGATTTTTTTACGGTCGTAATATTTTACCTTTAGTGTTAGAAAAGTTAAATATATATAAATATATGTATATATATATTTGCATATGGCTTGAAATTTACTAGTTTTATAAAAATATGTGTCAAATAAAAGATTTTATTATAAATAGATCTAAATGTATGTGATGATAAGTAATTTCATATTTCAAATAATTACGAATATATAATAAAAAATGAGAATTTACGCATAATAAGAACCCTTAAAGTCATTTTGACGAAAAATTGAGGGTATCCATTTTGTTCATAATATTTATCCATGCTTGAAAACGAGATTTAATCAAAATCGCTAGAGCCGATTTTGAGAAAATCGATGAAATCGAATTGATAATTTTTTCTCTTTTTGCTCTTCAGTAAGCTACCCCTAATTTTAGGGTTGGATATTCAATTCTAAAAACTCCTCGGAGTAGCCCTATGAAAATCCTTGATACCAAATTTTAGCCCGATCGGTAAAATCGTTTAGTCTCTACTCCGAGGCACAGACAGACAGACGGCAATCCAAAAACAACTTTTTCGGATTTGGGGGTCATGAAACGTCAACATCCATCAAAATCATGAGTTCAATTCTTTTGATGATCACAATACTTTCTCTACCTCTAAGGTAGCGAGAAAGTAAAAATGAAAGCTTTATTATCTCTTATAATGGGTGGCCAACTTGATATAAGAAATCATTAATAAGTGCCTTAAATTTTCAGCGCTAACGATGAAAATTGGCCACTAACCAGCACAAATGTAGCACAAACTGTGGGTGCATTAAAAATGATACCTATATTATTTTTATAGTGGGTGGCCAACTTGATATCAAGTTAGCCACCCATAGGTAATCGTTAATAAGTGCTTTAAATTTTCAACACTATTGCTGAAAATTGAGCACTAACCAGTACAAATGTAGCACAAACGTTGGGCGTTTTCAAAATCCGGGTGGCTAAAAGTCGGGTGGCTAACTTGACACACATCAGTATGACCGTATATTCTCTCTTGTAACTTAACAAGTTGGTTAATTATTATTAATTTTATATAAATATATCAATATCTTATTGTAGACCTTACATAAACATGAACTGTTGAAATGGTCAAAATCAAAACTCTCTGTATCACGATGCATTTGGAAGAACTTAATGATTCTACAAAAATAGTTTTATCCTCACCATTTACAAATACTTGGGTAACTGTGCGAGCAAATGTATACAAAAAGTAAGCTATAAAAACATAGTTTAAATAATCTTCTTCCCACTCTGTATAGCTATTTATTTTTAACCAGAGTTCTTGATATGATGTCTGAAGATTTTCAAACGTGTATGGAGGCTTGAAAGTTATCATTCGTTAAAAAGAAGTAATTGTCACCCCAATTAAAGTTTGATGATGAAGAGTTCAGGATTCTCCATAAGTTGTAGTTCTTCAAAGCCCAAGATTAGGGTAAAGCAAATTATGCATTTGCTTCTTAACAACAGGTGAACTCTTAGATCTCTTACGTTTAGGAGAAGAAGTATCTTCTTAGCCCCAGGATTAAGTCTGGTCTCTTCTGCAGCTAGGAGTTCAGGTCCAGTAATAGTTTCGGTACACTAGTTGGTTGAGCCCAGGTACACATTCAATGCTAGGAGGACAATTTTAGTAAATTAAATATTGTATATAAATAAAATAATGTACAATGAAACACAAACATAAGTAGCTTTGGGAAATAATGCTATAACAGTGAAAACATTTAACGATTTAATAGTGTTATTTTATAGGTAATAATAATATCTATCAAAGTGACAGGTGCAGTTCACATGACCTGATGTTTTAATAAGTGAAAGTAGATCTTGTATCTTTTCTAGCTCGTTCCATGAACATCTGAGTAATAATAGTTCAAGCATTTATATACAGTAATATCTATGCTAGTTTCGTTCCTACTGTTTTACTTTTAGGAGAACGAGGAGCGGTTTGCCAAAATGGTCTTTTACTTTACTTCCACGCCAATGCGGACACACTTCCTATAAATTCAACCTTCCTCATCCCTAAATCACTAACGTAATTAGTACATATGTTTATAACCTGAACAGGTAGTAAGACGCGGTGCTAAGAAACAAAACAAGGGTAAGCTCGTTAGGTACAATTATTTAAAGCAGTGAGCAGTGTTTCCATAGCTGTGTTACGTGTACCCAAAAAGGTACGTGAAGTATTTAAGGGGTTACATGACGTACTACTGAGTTTTACTTACTATTAAATCTGTCTTAGTCATAGTCTGTATGATAAACAAACTGCCCAGATTTTTACATAAAGTTATGGTCTATGATAATCATTTTCCCCCTTCCGTCATGACTTTTTCTAGTTTACCACGAAAGGTTTATTAACATTTTGAACAACCCTTTATACTTTACAAGATAGTAGGTCTTTATTTCCACATTTTAATGACCCCCCAAAAGTGATGCATAAGCTAGGTCACGTCACCAAAAGGGTTACGCAACTAACGAAAGTATGGGAAGCATAACATTAAAGAGTGGTCCAACAACCTCTTAGGAACTTCGTTGTTTCGTATCTTGGAGGGATAGAAGTTTCTAAAAACTGAACATGCAAGCACAAACACACAAAAAAAAAGGGTGTGGCTGTGTCATGGACACGGCCGTGTGTTGTACGTGAATACGTTTATGTAACAGCTGACGATTAAAACTTAAACGAACATCGTATCTTCTCCGAGTCAAAAGTTATACTAATTGCAAATCTCGATACGCAGCAAAATAACCTCAAAATGGCGGCGCTTCCCCCTCCACCGCGCGCGATGCGTCACTGTTCTCGCTTATTGTAATGAATTCTTTGATCCCTTAGCTATCCAGTGGCATAATTTAATTTTGGATGTAGAGGAAAGATTCGAAACTACAACACCAAACTGTATCCCCCGATTTTGTTATCATTAGGTTTTTTGGATTGCCCCCGTATGGTAGCAAATTTAAAGACGTATTCACGTCAAAATGGCTTCAATTGAGGCGGTAGAAAGAGTAATACACAATGTAATAACTATTTTATGAAATAGGTAGAGTGATAGCTATGTTAAAAGGAGGTACTAAAATAATAGAAAGCTATGGGTGAGACTATTGAATAATCATCAAAATCAGTTGGGCGCTTCAGCAATCACTAAGCATTAATCACTAATTCTCACACTTTACAAATAGCAAGAAGGATGAAACTTGGCATAGTTGTACATCAGAGGATACTTGGAAAAACTACGTAAATTTTTAAATTGAAATCTGGGAATTAGGGGGGCATTGGTGGTCTATTTATATATAAAAAACGTTTAAGTAGAAAATTGAAATTTGGTACGCACTAGGGGGTTACCATTCCAGATAATAAAACCATTCTTAACCTATGAAATTTCAATATCAGGGTTGATGGACTGGAAGTAAAGTTTGTAAAAAGTTTAAAAATTAATTGAAACAACTACTTACAATGGTGGTAAAAACTTAAACTAGGCAGGAAGTCAAAGGGACCACTCCATATAATCAAAAAGTTTTAATCATTTCAAATTTTTAAAATAGACTCTATGAAATTGGGATTGGTGGGGGTGGGTGGTCGGTATATACAAAAAAGCAAAAACCCTCACTCACCTACTCACTCATCACTAATTCTCCCACTTCTCGAATAGATAGAAGACCAAAATATGGCATAGTTTTACATCATAGATTACTTTAAAATACTACTTAAAAATAATTTGGAATTTCAAAATGGGGCATGAGGAAATGGGGGCTTATAATAGATTAAAAAAAATCTTCAACTGGGGGATTGAAATTAAAATTTGGAAAGAAGCTAAATGGACCACTTCAGAGAACTGAGTAATTTCGATAATTTTAAATTTATAAGGAGTTGGTTAAATGAGGGAAGGGGGTTAAAAATTTCCAAACTAATATAAACAGCCTCTATGTGTGGTAGAAAACAAAAATGTGGTAATAAGGTCTAGGACACAATACAACTAACTGTGCTGTAAATATAGTAAATGTTAAAATGTAACTCTAGCTGTTCAAAGAATGGGCATTTCAGCTAGTTTTAGGCCTGTATGAAATTAACCACAGGGAAAGCAATCAAATCTCAGATTACGTTTGAATATTAATCAATTATTGTTTTAAATTGTGTTACAAAACATTAAAAGTAGGTTGACTAAAAACACAATCTCAAAATTGAAATAGAATCTAAAAATATTTCAAAAGCGGAAATTTATTTTAAAGATTAACTTCTCTATATACAATATTTTGAACTCTTGCTTATTGTTGCTAACAAAAAAGAGATAAGAGTGACAGAGTATTAATAATTGATTGTTAAAGATTTAAAACAAATTAAAGTTACATAGTACTGTAACAGTTTACAGTTTATAAAAATGAATAATTCATTTTCAACGTTTCTGTCCTAATTCAATCGGCTATTCTGAATCCGCCATATTCAATTTTTGTTTTTTGGACGTTTCTAGAAAACACCTTAAGACGACCCCGTTTCACCGATCTCTAATTATAAATTTCAAATATTTAAGAATTAATGGGGTATTTGGAGTAACCCACTACATTCCTGGCATTTTTAGTTTTCCATGTTTCCTAAAACTGTACAGTGATTTAAGCGTGATTGAATAACACACATACATACAATATTTAACTAGTAATTATATTAGTAGTATAAAAGGGACCGGGATGCCTCTATCTTTCCTGTGTTAAATCACTGATTTTGAGGTATACTTTTCTCAATACTTATACAAGACAGAAGCATGAAATTTTTACTTGATATTATCTAATCTATCTTTTAAACTTTAATAAGGGGGTTTTCGAAAATATGTTTTACTTTACACAAGAGATTTTTTTTAATGGTCAAATTATTTAGTGTATTTTTTCAGGTAAATAAATAAATATTTCATCTTAAAAAATAATTTTTCAAATTCCTTGTGTTAAGGTTAGGATTAACATAGTAAGAATGTGTGGTAAATATTTCAAATAAATTGAATAAATAGAATATGAGAAAAGTGTACCAACGATAGGAAAAATGTAGTTTTGAGTAAAGTGCATTCGAATATAAACTTTAAAACATTTTAAGAATATTATAATTTTAACTTAAATGTTCATGTATTTACTTGCGTCAGTGCATGCCTGCTCCAAACTTTTGGCAATATTGTCATTGATACAATTATATTTACATCTGGTTCATTTTAGAAACCATTGTACTTGTCAATTTCTTTCAGCTTCTGTTTTGCCGCACTATTAGACTTTTCTTTACCTAAGCACACAGGCATTAACATAATAGGTCCAATTTCTAGGCTAGGCCTAGGCACACCAGGTATTCTTTTCTTGAAACCTATACTTTTTATACGTTGCATTCTATCACAGTAAATGTATTTCATACAAAACAAAAGTAGCTTCAACTCAAAAACATTCTTATAAAGTAATATAATTAAAAACAAAAAACTTTCATTACTGATGTGTATACAAACAGTCAGCAACAATAAGAGTAAACTAGTGATGGGCACAATCGAGTAATTCGATTGTTGTGTAATCGGGAGTACTCGATTCTTCCGGGACTACTCGAGTAACTTTACTCGGACCTTGTTATTCTTTTATTTTATCTTTTCTTACCAGCTAAGTGAGAATCGACCTTATTGGCTGGACTCGAGCATTATCATGCTATTTCCATTTAAAAGACATATTCCCTTAGAGCTCATTTTTCACCAACAGTTTCTATGGCTAGGCAAAAATGACCCTTTATGGTTTAAATGTTGCACATGCGTTTTCAATACAAAATACTCCCAGATGTAAGGTACACAATCGAAAAGCATGCTAACCAAGCGTAACACATTTTCGATTCCTTTTAAAAGTACTCGATGAAAGTTACTCGATTTTTTAACTCGGCACCTCGGCAGTCTTATTTCCACAATCGCATGGACGAAACTAATTATAGTATTTCTTAATTATTCTATTGGTTATAATTTCTCCTTAGTAAAATATGATTATTTATTAATTGAAACTAATTAAAGTAAGTTACAAGATAGAAAAAAAACTGTTTTCACTTTTATATAGGTACAATTATTATCAATTCCTTTAACATGAATGTATAAGGAAAAGTTTATTTTATTAAAAAGGTGACACAACTTTTTTTTTGAGACACTTCTTTAACGCATACTTTCATGTTGACTGTACATGCAACGTGAAACCTGAAAATAAGAGGGTGGAGGTCACTGTCAGTGTCGACTGCCTTCTACAGGAAGAGATTATTAGAATGTTATTAGTTTCTAATTCCATTGCAAGACCCCCGAGTAATGTTGTCCAACCGATTGCTACGGGACGATTCGAGTAGATGATTTGCTAAAAATTACTCGAGTAATTTTACTCGATTACTCGATTATTTTTAAAGAGAATCGAGTAATTACTTGATTGTGCCCATCACTAGAGTAAACAAACAATACCACTTGAAACGCTAGTAGTAACCCTTTTTATTTGATTCTTTTTATATAATAATGTGAAACTTTTCTGAAAAAAACGAGGCATACATCTGTTTTTTATTTCACTTCCTATTGAATAATAATATCATGCCATATATTATTGGAAAGGGAAAAAACTGTTCTATCAAGAAATATTGAGAAACCATAATTTTGATATTTTTCCATTTTCCCCCTTAAAGTGTTCTAGGTATCTCGGTTTTGGAGATACTCTATAGCGCCTACACACATATTCAGATACAGAAGACATATATACAAACACACATATATGCGTTTTAATTTTAATACAATGTTTTAAGTTTATTAATTGATACGTTGGGTATCCAAATGTTTAGTAAATCTTTGAAGTCAATGATACAATTATAAAAAAAAAGTACAGTAAAAACATTAGATCATTTAATCACAGGATATTGGAATATAGGCCTGGCCAAAACAGAAAATTTTACATCTCATATCTGTAGATACAAGGCTATAATATTGAGTATGTTCATGATAGGTTTTTACCTGGATGACAGTTCAAAAATCATATGTATAGGTTTTGGGTTGCCAACACTCGTAAAAGATCACTGTTTTGTTATAAATGCTAAGTTTTTTAATTACATGTTATATTTTATATTTAAAATAACGTAAACTTAAGTTTTCTCACATTATTTCATTACTTTCAATCATTTCTTTTTACCCAAACACAAACAATATTCTAAACATAATTAAAAGTACTTATTATCAGTTTTGGAATGTTATCTATTATGTGTAATATAGTCAATACATTAATACCTTTTAATACTGGCATCGTATTTACTTGGAAAAGAAAAAAATACTTGTCATTTTTTATATATAATAAATTATTTTATGATTATTTTATCGTATTTTGAAATATTTAGCCGAATAACATATTTTTATCCACTGCGTGGGTGCATCATTGTAAAGAACTTGTTTCTGTCACGTTCAATCACATGGTTGAAATTCATCGGTCACCATTTTGAAGCTATGTTCGTTAGACCTTTTGTGAAAGTTCTGTGAATAGTATTTTTTGGAAAGTGGAATGAAACGATAAATAAGCTTTGTGCTCAACCTCATATACATAATAATGGCTTAAATTACTGGGGTTAACTATCACATTCATACATTGCCATACTTTTCATTACAGTGATCCAAAGTGACAGATTTCAGCTGTTGGTGTAGGGCTACATCAGGGACTATTTCTAGTAACTTTTTTAGCTGTCATCTAAGTAAGCTAAGGTCATGAATGTACTATATGTTACATTATTTATTTTATTGTTTACTAATTATTATTCATAAATTGACAGACACTTTTAGATTGTTCAGATTTATAAGCCTTTTGCCTGAAAAGCTGCGTCTAGACCAGCGAGCCGAGCCTCGAGCCGAACCTCAACATTCCTGCGACCCATATTTTGCTTCATGAGACCTACTACAGTGGATGACACAAGCAATGAACAGGGGAAATTAAAATTGGCTGCTGCGACACAATTTATTCACACCTTGCAACAAAGAAAATAAATGATACGGCACACCGCACAGACTTTCTCTCTCTTTCTATAAACTCGTAAGATTTCTGAACGGAATAATGTACATTGTATCATCACCACTCCACATAAGAACATGCATAAAATAATATACAATGATATATAATCAATGAGAAAAGAGGCGCAACTTTGTCCACCTAAGAGCATTTCAAACAGTTTAATGTCTTCCACAAGGGTCAACACTTCGTATTACAATTTCGATTTCTGGTTAAAATTTTAACATTTTATAAGGTGTTGCAGATATTCAAGTCATCGCATTGATATTTAATTATTCATTTATACATTTTGACCAATAAAAAATGTAAATATTGACTATTGAGTCTAAAATGGAGATAGATCATTGCTATGCAAACATTTCTCCTAAGAGATTTAAGGAAAAATAACATACTTTTTTAGATACTTATATTTAATTACTCTATGGCATTGGAGAATTATTGCGTTAAGACTTAAGTAGTATATGTTTACAACTAAAGCTCACAAAATTGTATTAATATATTTGCAAATATCTCAGAAACTGCTGCTTTTATAAAAATATATGTCAAATAAAAGTTTTTTATTTCTAATAGTCTTACAATTTTGCAATGATAAGTTGTTTAGTTTCTCCAATAGTTGTGGAGATACGGAAATTAACGCTTCTGTAAAGTACCCTAAAAATCATTTTCATAGGAAAATGAAAATAGCCAGTTTATTTATAATCTTAATCAACGCCTAGATACGAATTTTAATCAAAATCGTTTGAGCAGATTTTAAGAAAACCAAATTTTTCTCTTTTCGCCCTTCAGTAAACTACCCTTAATTTTAAGTTTTTATAGACACACAGACAGACGGCATTGCAAAGACTATTTTTTAGGGTTCGGGGGGTCATGAGACGTCGACATCCATCAACATTTCAGGTTAGTTTTTTTACGGTCGCAATACTTAAACTTTAATGTCAAAAAAGTTAAAAAATTCATATAATTGCGTATAGATTGAAAGTTATTGATTTTATAAAAATATGTTTTGGATAAAATATCTGTATTATATATATATATATATACATATTTGTAATGCTAAGTAATTTCATATCTCAAATAGTTTCGGAGCTATTATAAAAAATGTTAATTGACGCATCAGACCGGAGCCCTTAAAGCCATTTTGCCGAAATATTGAGGGTAGCCATTTGATTTGGAATATTTATTAATGTTTATAAATGAAATTTAATCAAAATCGTTAGAGCCGATTTTGAGAAAATCGACTTTTTTCTCTTTTTGCCCTTCAGTAAACTACCCTTAATTTTAAGTTTTAATAGACACACAGACAGACGGCATTGCAAAGACTATTTTTTAGGGTTCGGGGGGTCATGAGACGTCGAAATCCATCAACATTTCAGGTTAGTTTTTTTTACGATCGCAATACTTAAGCTTTAATGTCCAAAAAGCTAAAAATATATATATATAATTGCGTATAGATTGAAAATTATTGATTTTATAAAAATATGTTTCGAATAAAATATTTGTATTATAAATATATATACATATTTGTAACGCTAAGTAATTTCATATCTCAAATAGTTTCGGAGCTATTATAAAAAATGTTAATTTACGCATCAGACCGGAGCCCTTAAAGCCATTTTGCCGAAATATTGAGAGTAGCCATTTTGTTTGGAATATTTATTAATGTTCATAAATGAAATTTAATCAAAATCGTTAGAGCCGATTTTGAGAAAATCGACTTTTTCTCTTTTTTCCCATTAGTAAACTACCCTTAATTTTAGGGGTAGATATCCAATTACAAAAACCCCTCGGGGCAACCCTATGAAAACCCTAGATATCAAGTTTCAGCTCAATCGGTAAAATAGTTTAGGCTCTAGTTGGAGGTACAGACAGACAGACAGACGGAAATCCAAAAACCACTTTTTCGGATTCAGGAAGTCATGAAACGTCAAAATTCATCAAAATCTCGAGTTCAATTTTTTTGACGATCACCATACTTTCTCTACCTGTAAGATAGAGAGAAAGTAAAAAGACATGACAGACGATGGTGGCAAACTCAAATGTACTAAAGGTGAGCGGAATATAGTGGAAATAGTTTGCTCCACTAACTTAAATTTCAAGAGAATAGTGGTCAATACAAAAACTTAACTCGAATTTCGAATGTCACCAAGTGATTAAGCATCTAATTATTTTGATTGGGTAAAAAAAAAGCTCACCTTTAAAAGATAATCCACAAGTGTGCAGGGAAGACTCGCAATAACATTTATACTTTGCTAAACAACCGGTGACTCTTATACCAGTCTACAATACCTATTTAAGGTCTCCAAACAGAGTATATATATGATTAATAAATAAATGATAGTTAATCCTATGTAGAAGAAATGAGAAAGGAAGCATTTTAGAGATAATCTAACCACATTCGCGTGGAAGGAGAGTAAGAAACCATATAATAAAAACTATCCTCAAGAGACCCGATCGAGATTCGAACCCCAATCTCCCCGCCTTGAGCATGCCAGTCTAAAACAAGATTGAAGCGTTAGACCACTAAGCCACTGAAGCTACCCAGGGTGACAGTCTATTCTTTGTTCACCCCTCTCTCCCCAGAGACAGTTTCAAATTTATTTAAATGTGCAACAAACTCTCTAAGAAAATTATTATCATCGTTGTACAGTTTACAAGGTGAGTAGTCATGTAACTGTAAATATTTTTTTTAATATACTTTCTAATTTTTAAAGATTAAATTAATTTTTATTTATTTCCGTTGGCCTATTATAAAACGAATTTGCATTTAATATTTAATATGCTAGTAAAAAAACCTAAATCTCAAGGTGTAGTAAGATTCACAACACGCAACTGCTCAGCTAATATTTCAAGTGCGTGTGATGGAAGGTTAGTTAGAAATAAAAAAGAAATTAAAGTGGTGTTTCGGCTCGAGGCTTGGCTCGCAGCGCCGTCCGGTGAGTTTTGAGCTGAGCTGAGCCTCGTAACATTCCTTGATGTTCGTCGAAATACCAACATTCACTGGATTGCTGCGAGCATTCCGACGAACCCATTTATCCAACTTTAACGAAGCTCGGCTCGGGGTTCGGCTCGCTAGTCTGGACGCTGCTTAGTAGGTCGTCTACAACCAAACGAACCCGTTTATCGGACTCGCAACTACGCAATTGAGTAATTTTGTCTGTCCATAATAACACACGCAAACACAATCGTATGTCAGAACCGAAAATTGTCCATCTCTTGCGAGTGCGTTGTTATGTTTACTTGCGTTCAGCCAATCAGAAACAAAATGATCAGACCACTATAATCGGATAAAATGAATATCTAGTTAAATAATCTAGGAGAACATTTTAATTTCTTGGAGATAATATATGTTAGAATACATTACATTTTAAAATTAACTAATAAAAACCATAATTTAATAGTTTATAATGTTTATTTTGTAAATTTATTCATCTTACGAGCACGACTTGGTGGAGGGTTTTTAGCCATGTTAAAAAAATCTGTAAAATATTTCCGGTAAGGTTCAAAAGTGCGCGACCAATCTACTGCTCTGAAGTTAAAATATGGAATCACTAAATGGTGGAATGAGCTAACTAGATGAACTTCCTTGTCCTTCTTTCTAAGAAGAACTGCAACACGGGTTGCTATTAACTGATAATGTTGTTTGCTAGGTGGTGCCCACAGCTGGGAGTGATGTCATCAGCCATCAAAAGTTCAAGCTGTGAAGGAAAAAAGTGAGGGGTATTTGTCTACTCTAAATGTTAAAACCGAATTCTTAAATTCTTCGCTAGTTTCTGGTATTGTCAAGTCAGTCAAACATGGAAGCTCCACGCAAAAATGTATTAAGTGAAGCTATGTGTTAAAGCGATTTACACCACGAGATGGATTCATCGAAAGATTTAAAAGTCGACCTCTTAGAGGCAATAATCAAACATATGCTAGTTCATAACTAATCCACAAGAAAATTGAAATAAATTTAAAACCTTAACACAGTAACACAGTAAAATAAAAATTAAATAAATAATTACAAACTGCTTTATAAAAATGTTATTTTTAGATGTAGAAGTAATATTTAATTATTTAAAAAGTATTTAGGCGATTGTATTGAAATATTTATACTTTAATCTAAAGCAAGTTATTAAGTCAAATATACTAAATAAAATACATAGTAATTATGGTTTTAGAAAAATAGATGAATAAAATTTTATCAGTTAAAACGGATTTTAAAACAAATTATAAGAATTGAATATATATATGTTTTTTAAATCAAAACAAAATTAGAATTAGTTTTGCTGAGAAATAAAAAGGTTTTCTCAAAAAGAATCCGATGCACCATTCCCCTTAAGGGGACTAGGCGTCAAAGAGGTTAAAGGGGCTTGAACTCCCCTCTGTGGTAAACTTGCACTGATGGGCACGTGGAAAAATCAGTAGTCGCCTGGTTTTACAATGACAGAAAAGTTGGAGTTCGAATCCTTGTTGGGCTTACTGAGATAATTTTTCCTAAATGACTTTCAACACTTTCTCTCAACAAAAATATAGTGACATTTCATCTAAATTGTGCCATATTTTGCCAAGGCACGTGGAATCAGGGAGGTTCAAAGGAAACTTCTGCCCTGGGGACGAAAATACATTTGAAACGCAAGGGAAGAAGAAGAGGGTAAAAGGGCATGAGGGAGAAATAGGTTTTGCCCTTCATTGCAAACTACCGTTATAAGTATTATTGCACCGTATAGAGCTATATATATATGTGTGGGAGGAGGTACTTGACGGCGCTTGAGGTGAACAAGAAGCTGTAGATAATGAAACATATAAACCATTTGATAGACCTGCGCATTCCTAGTCCATTAGTGTGAATACACGGACAGACCAGACTGGCTGCTGAGGTGTATGTAAACAAATAAGTAAACAACAATGTTCCGTGTCATCTTGAGGAACAAACTACCCCTTATATTCTGAACGGTGGGGGTGTCTAGACTTTCATAGGGTCTGACCCCAATTTTTAACTTTAAGACCATAGCAACACCTTGATGACCTACTAACGTTCAAATTCTTCTAATTATTAAATTATATTTTTCACTGCATCCTACTACACATCCCGGCTATCCCCATTTGATTACACTGTAACTGGGGGGGGGGGGAGGGGGTTGGTAGAATTTAATTCAATGTAACCTTATTTGTGTAGAGGGGGATGAAGGAATCGTTTAGTAAAATTCACCCCCAGTACAACTGGAATCTTAGCCTCCTCCTCACCGACAAACCCAACCCAGTGAGCGTGGCATTGAGCCCGCGTGTCCACCGATGATGGTTTCAATGTTTATAAACTCCTTGTACATTGACTATACAACTGCGACTAAGATGCCACAAAAGAGAATCAATGGACCCGGCGGGTATTTTGTGGATTTTGCTGACAGCTCTACTCGCCCAAACACATGACCGCTAGGTTAACTCAGTCAGCAAGAAACTATCTAAGTTGGATAACTAATAATAACCTAACCACTAACTTAAACATTTTAAAAATATTTTAACCACCTATATTTTTATTTAAATTTTATTTAAATTTTAAACCTTAAGGTTGGGTGCTAGTGAGCGCGAATTTAGTGCGCTAATTTTGCAGTTTTTATAGCATAAACATTTTTTGAACAAAATAAATCAAATTTTTCTTCTGTAGAAACATGGAGTTTAGCTTTCTGCACGTGCTAATCTCAACAGTTTTTGAATATCTGGCATGAGCATGGTGGCATTTGGTGACAAACTTTTTAAATTAAGAGAGAAAGTTGTCATTAAATTCCAGGACACGTCTGACAGATATTCAAGGACTGTTTAGATTAGCATGTGCAGAAAACTAAACTATATGTTTCTATAGAAGAAATATTTTATTTATTTTGGACAAAAATATTTATGCTATAAAAACTTCAAAAATACTTCCCTAAACTCACGATCACTAGCACCCCATCTTAAATCATTAAAACCAACAAACAACAACTCAAGGTTTTAACCTCTACATGCATTGCGACACCTCTCGAGACACTCCATGACTCCGTCGCGACCCATAGGTTGGGAAGTGGAGACCACTGCTCCAGGGACGCGGGGTCGTCTGCTTGGTCCCAGGGTGGACAAAAGGCGCTCCGCCGCCATCTTGGGAAAGGAGCATTTAAAGAGGAAATGACAAATCTGATGACCTGAATTGGAAGAGGAAGGAAACTGTTAACAGAAAGAGGGGAAGGAGAACAAGTGAATGAGCAAATTACAAAAAAAAAAAAGTAGGGGGACTAGTTAACACTTTTTGTTTCTTTTGTCACTAGTAATAACGTGACGACGGAGGAACTGTGTTGGTCAGAGAGCGTGGGTCTTGGGAACATGTCGATACATGGGCAGGACTGTCCTGACATCCTTCCCCTGGATATTGTCCTGGAAATAAAACTGTCCACACTGGGATAACTGTCCTTATCAAACTGTTTCAAACAGAATATTTTAGGTTTTTTATTAATTTATCCACTATTTAAAAAATGTTTACATAAACGTTAATTATGTTATAACTATGTTATATAAATAAAAATGTATAAGAAAAATGATCACATTTATAATACTTTACAGAAGATAAAAGTGTTTTAAGCAATTGATTCACAAGTGTAATGATTGCTACTAAAATTACCTAAAAGAAATAAAACGTTTTAAAGTTTTACTTCTCATTGAACTACAATACGTAAAATTTGAATTTGAGAATGTTAATTACTTTTTGTATGTATATAAAGAACAACACCTATGTTTTAAACCATAGTAACTGTTTAGGATTTAAAAGATTTTTAAGAGCCAATATCACTCTACGGATAGTTTAGGTAGGTAATACAGCTTGAACCAGACTTCACATTGTGGCGTGCTTTTCTGTATTCTACTTTAGATCGTAGACCGAGTGATTCTCTCAACTCGCAATGAATATTGTGTGGCAATCAATAAGAAGAAAACAAGACCAATATACGATTGTGTTGATTCCATCGTTACTTATGACCTGAATGAGGAACTCCAGTTTCTAACGGAACATCTCAATACCACGAAATGAGATATAACTAAAAAAGAAGGCGCTGGTGATTCTCTTGTGACATCTAAACACGTCCAAAGGATTTATCAAAAGAACAAGGATGTTAGTGGAACAGATGATTAACAACTGTATTCTGTCCAACTGTCTCGACAACATCATCCTCCGGACAGCGAGTGCTTATTCCATGCCTTTAATTGACATCAACAGATACTGTTACCCGCCTTGGTTGCGTAGTTAGCCAACGCGCTAGTTTCGTGTTGAGTTAGACTGCCAAGGATTGAGGTTCGAATCTCGCTCGGGTGAACTGGGGTGGTTTTTCAAAATGGTTTTCCACTATCCCTCCACGCAAATTCGGGTTCACTTCCTCTATATTCAACCTTCCCAATTCCTAACACATTGGCGTAGTTAGTACTTAAGCCTATAACCCGAACGGTTAGTAAGAAGCATTGCTAAGTATAGAATATAACAGTTACTGTTCTGCCTTTAAAGTTGGTTAGGCAACAGTTTCCACTCTCTTTAGCATTCGCAATGACAATAAACAAAGTCCAAGGTCAATCACTCATCAAATTATCAATCTACCTTCCAGATCCACTCTTTCCTCACGGTCAACTCTTATGTCGGAATCAACCGTTCACGATCATTTTATGGGATCCGCATACTCGTTAAGAATACAGAAGTTCAACGAAAAACTATTACTGGTCAAGTTGTTATCAAGAATATCGTCTACAAAGAAATTCAGAGATGATTATTTTTATATACAACGTGATCCAGAATAAATGTGCCAAACTCACAGGGGCAGTGGAGGGGCGCAGAAGGAAGAGATTGATATGAGGAATCCGGGGTCGCAAACCTTTCCTTCTCCCCCAAAAGTGTGAGTGAAGTAACAGGGCAGGCAGGAAACAAGCGCCTTTCAAGTATGTAATCAGCGCGTGCACGGAGATGGCCTTGGATACTGGCAAGTCAGTCGATCAGCCCACGAGATGTCGGCAACTCAACCATCTTATGATTGTTGCACGGAGATGGCCTTGGCTACTGGCAAGTCAGTCGATCAGCCCACGAGATGTCGGCAACTCAACCATCTTATGATTGTTGCACGGAGATGGCCTTGGCTACTGGCAAGTCAGTCGATCAGCCCACGAGATGTCGGCAACTCAACCATCTTATGATTGTTGCACGGAGATGGCCTTGGCTACTGGCAAGTCAGTCGATCAGCCCACGAGATGTCGGCAACTCAACCATCTTATGATTGCTCCACGGAGATGGCCTTGGCTACTGGCAAGTCAGTCGATCAGCCCACGGGCTGTCGGCAACTCAACCATCTCATTATTGTTGCACGGAGATGGAATGCAGCCCTACCACGCAATAAAGGTCCAAGTTATCAGCAAACGTGATTACGTGCCACGAGTGAATTTATGTCAGTCCTCCAACAAATTGAAGAGCGGCCGGACTTTGCATCAACAGTGATCTTCACAGATGAAGCCCTTTTCACCAGGGATGGCATCTTCAACACGAGGAACAGCCACGTCTGGGCGCACGCTAATCCCGAACACACCCACCCCATGGGCAACCAAGTGCGGCACAGTGTAAACATTTGGGCCGGAACTGTGCAAATTCACTTGGTGGGGCCTTATTTGTAACCCAACCACTTAAATGGAGTGCACTACCTCACATTGTTGGAAGGCCGGAGTTGTTGGAAGATTTCCCACTGACCATTCGCCAAACAATGTGGTTTTAGTATGATGTGGCTCCACCACATTTACCATCATCTTGACGCCACAGTTACAGACCAATGGATTGGCATAGGTTGCCCAATCCATTGCCCGGCCTGATCACAAGACCTGACTCCACTAGTTTTTTTATGAGGACATTTGAAATCCCCTATCTACGAAACGCCTGTGGTCAGCGAAGAAGATTTTTCTCACACATGTCATAGCCACATGTGATTTTGTGCGCGCCATACCAAACATGTTTGAATGGGTCCATGCAAATATGGTTCATCTTTGCAATTTGTACCTTAACTTTGCTGGATGCCATTTCAAACAACTTTTGTAAAACATGTTCTCTGCTATTAATAAACAAATTACTACGTACACATGTCTCCTGCTTTCGGTCTACCTGTAATCCATTCCTTGTTTCTTACGTATGTCACTGGATATCATCACCACGACCCTGCAATATTTGCTGATATTAAAGGCGCTTGTTGCCTACCTGCCTCTGTTACTTCACTCACACTTTTGGGGGAGAAGTTAAGGTTTTCGACCCCGGGTTCCACATATCAATCTCTCCCTTTTGCGCCCCTCTACTGCCCCTGTGAGTTTGACACATTATTTTTTATTCTGGACCACGTTGTATAGGCCTATGTATATATATTTGGGTTGGGCGAAGTCCAATTTTTCTGTTACACCCCTCTCTCCAACCTTTCTTTACGACCATCGATAACTTAAAGGTAGAGGGAGGTTAGTAAGCTACATAGAATATACAAAGGACATGAAATTAAAGATTTAAATAGTAATACCATAAATGGTTTATTCAAAGCAATAAACAATTAGCAAAGAAGAATTCAATTAAATACATGGTCTCAATAATCGTACTGAGTTCAGTGGGAAATCATATTAGAAATAAACAGTTATTTAGCGCAGTTCATTAGAGAGAACTTCTCTAATACTAGACATATCGAACAATCAGATGGGCTAGTCTTTATGAGACAAACAACCCACAGTGTTGAAAAGTATACAAGTAAACAAATAATAAACCAGTTAATAAATTTGTAAGATTTATATCAGAGCCCTATGGGCCTTATTATATTGTTTCAAACTCGTCTGCACTGCATCACTTAAAGCAGACTTCAACAAATTAAATAATAAATATAAAGTATATTTATTAGACATTTTTAAAATACGCGAGAGTTTGGCTAACAGACTTTAGTCAAACTCCCGCGGGACTATGTGACCTAAACTAACAGTTTAGAAACTTCCATCTATTCGTGAAATCAAAGTTAATAAATTACAATAAACAAAGTCTAGTGAAAACATTTAAACTACGATCAAATATAAAATTAATCACTATTTCAGAATGAAATAATGATAAACTTCTTCATCACAAAAATATATCAAAGTTATTATAAAGTAAAGATCAAACTAAACAGCTGTCTCGAGCGCCCAAGTGGCGACAGACATTATATTTTTTACTATTTGGCGATGAAAATAAATACGGCTTAAACAAAAGTTAAAGTTTTAAATTATAATGTTCAAAGTATACGTTGCCATAGTTAATGTTAGTAGTTTATCACGGATGATCCTGGCATAGTCCTAGTCCTAGGACTATGTTCCTCCGTCCAGTGTTGGTTGAATAGTCCTATTAATGATGCGATTACAGGACTTTTTTCACAGCACGGTAACAAGGTGGGGGGAAAGAACAATTCTGTCGGTGGCCTTCCTTCCAGAAGGAATGGAACATAACGTGGATTGTTGATATTATTGTCCCATTTTTCATTTAGAACGGCAATTCTTCAATCGGACGTCATTTCTGTAGTTCTGGAACTATCCATCAGGGTGCAGGTGGGTAGAATTCTGTTGATCGTGGATAGTATTTCTTGGCGTGTATTCAGTATCTATTTGATTTAGTCGGGGTTGACTTCGATGAAGGAGTCTCGGTTACTACCCGGTGTAGCTCGTCGCTGTCTACACAAGAAAGATTTGGTGAGTTTTAGATTCTAATGTATTCCATAGTTCTATTGAATTGATTTTATTGATTTGAATTGTCTATCACGTTATCTCAATTTACAGGAACTACAATAGTGAAGAGTACTATTGTAGGGTTTAGAATATTATTGAATATTATTTGGAGCGGGTAGTAAGATTCTTCGGCGAGTTGAGTATGAAGTTTAGTATGGGGGCGAGTTCAAATGTAACTCAATGTTACATTTCAATTCGATGCAAGCTCGAATCAAATATATGAGATATTCCAGAATCCGAATCGAAATTAGTATATTTTCTTTTAACTGTTGTTTTACGCTTGAAAAAATATAATATTGTGGCTATTCATATAACTTAATGCACTAAAATTATTGGAAATGTTTTATTGCACATTTATTGTTCGTGTTAATGAAATCAAGCTGCTATCACAACTCTCAATTCAATTACTTCAGTTTTTTTCTATATGAATATTAATTTGTAATGTATAAAAACAGCTCAGAATTGCTCTAAATAAAAATAAATGGAGTATTTTAGCTGTCAATATTTTTTATCAGAGAAGCTTCGAAGCCGGAATTTGTTTTCAAGCGAAGTCGAAGCTGATGTTTGTTTCGAAGCTTCGCACACCCCTAATATATTACATGATCATTGTCTCTGAATATATGTATGTATTGTGTTAATATGTATATATACACATACATAAATATGATCATCGTCGAAATCTACATCGGTGATTCTCAATTATTTCCTCTGCATTTGGCGTCAATCTCATTAAAATTATGTTAGATACCATTTTTTAGCATGTTGGTAGCAGTGAGATACCTCCATAGTTATTAGTTATTACACTCCTGTCCTCATTTTTGAAATAGGGTATAATAATACCTTCTTTCCATTCTTGGGCTATGGAACATAGCAATTTATAAATTTATATTACTAAATTTTCACTATCTCTCTTTATAAACTTCGCTGGAAATGAATTTATACCTGTTATTTATCACATTCTGTATATAGTTTACATTGTTATTCCTTTTTTATTGCCTCTAACTACTCATTAAATATTTCATTTACTAGTAATTGTGTTTTTATAATATTTAAAAAATGTTAAAACATTTTAGAAATATAATAATACTCTTCATAGTAATTATAAATAATAAAATAATAATACAATTTAATTTTGAGATATTATTAAAAGTGAGAGGCATGTAAACTGAATTTACTAAACTCTTCCTTTAAGTTATCCAGATCGTGATGGTAAGCATGTTGTTGATTATGAATACAAGAAGTCGATAGGAAATGATAGCCTCATAATGACTAACACAAGTGAAACATAATATAAATAAAAATCCATTCTGATTAGCTTAAACTATTGTTGACATGGTCAACCCCTTCATATTGCTACGGCTTCAGCAAAACCTTGACAGTGATCTCTCCTCTACCTTGACCTCCAAGAGATGGCTGACTCGAGGTAGTGTGGTAGGAACAGTTACTGACGTGGTCTTACAGATATACCACTTAGCAATGCCACTTGATGGTACGGTGTGGTACTTGATGGTAGGGTATGGGAGGAACATGGATACGTCCCATATATATAGGGGAGACTAGGGCTAATTGTTACAGGGGCAAGTTGATACATTCAGTTATGTGATCAAACGGTTAGTACCAGAACCTCTTAATTCATCTTGAAGAGGAAGAATTACACCCTTCATTTTGTCATCAAGGGTTGAGCCTAAACGCGCAAAGGCCCTGTTGCTAAAATGTTTTTCTAAATCTTAGCCTTCAAAGGTAAAATGACTTCCTTACAGTAGGATTGCAAGTAAGTTGGTTTGCGAGTGTTTTGTGTGACGAGCAAAAATTTTCAATAAATTTTAACTTGATAAACGAGCGATATCTTGCAATACGAGTAGTACTACGGTTAAGCTTTGTCTGTCGAGCAGTGTCAATGGATAAGTTCTTTGTTAAAGTCGCACAAAAATAAAAATATTCCAGTGATCCAACAGATAGCAGTGATTCCGTTAGTGATAGTGAAAGTCGTCCTAAACAATAACCCACCTCCTCCTCTCCTCTCTCTCGTCCACCTCACACCAGCCACCATAAATTTAATAAATAAATTTGATTACAGTACAGTTACATTTAAATAACGAAAATAAAAAGGTATTAATCATTCTTAGATTAAATATTTTTGGGTTGTGGGACGAATCATCTGAGTTTCCATTATTTCTTATGGGGGAGATTCACTTTGATATACGAGTGCTTTGTATTACGAACACGTTTACGAAACGAATTATGCTCGCAATCCAAGGTTTTACTGTATTTAGTTTCGGTGTATTGCTATACAAGAGAAATGTATTGTTTGTTTAAAATTGTATTCTATGTAAGCCGTTAATTAGGCTGCAATACAACTTAATTTTAATTGATATTATATGCAATTCACTGCGGGTAAAATATAAAACAAACAAAAGAGAATACCACCCTGGGGTAAGTTGTTACGTTTGAGTTGGGGTACTTTCTTATAGAGTAAAAACATGCTCCACAAAAATACTTTTAAAACGAAACAAGTCCAGTGTTCTCTCATTTGTTGCTAGACACAGCCCTACTTTTAGATAATATAGTTATTTTGTTATCATTAGACATAGGAACTCACTTAAAGGGGCGTCGCACAAAATATATTAGGGGGGTGATAAGATGATACATTTTTCAACTCTAGACGTTCTTATATCATAAAATTCCCAGGTTCCCAGGTGATAAGGGCAACGTTCGTTGAGAACACCGGGGAGTCTGGGTGTATAGAATACCCCCCTCCCCCCAGTTAATAGGGGGCAGGGGAAAATTGTAAAATTTGGAGCTATAATTGGGCCTTGAATCGAGCTTGTATTTTTAAAGTTATTGGTTAATGATGGAGTTTTCAAGTTTTAGTGTTATTTGTTTTAACATTCACCAACAATTCATGTAGGAAAACTAACAAGTTTCAGCTCGTAAAAACTCCAGGCTTTATCAAGCGGTCAATTTAAAACAATACCTAACTTTCTTAGGACTAATAGTGTATAGAAGCTAGTAGTAATAGCCTATAAACTAGTAAGAAGTGACAGCGGCGTTACTAACCAACTTGATTAACTAAGCTCTCGATACAATCTACTACAGAAGGTGTCTCCTTTCAATGTTTGATGAGTCGGGACCTTTTGAAGAGTGGGGATCGACAGTTGGGAAATTTAAAATTTGTCTGTACAATTCTGCGATAAAGAATTTTCATAGTAGAAAAAACTGTGGTACAGAGTAATTCTTGAATTTACCACAAAATTTCCAGCTTTCACGCACTTTTCCGAATTGGGTGGGGAGGGGGGGAGGTACCCAGCGCGATGCCCCTGCTCACTAATTCTATAAATATTTCTATAACGATTTCAGTTTTATTAATTAAGTTATTTAAAAAGATGCCAGTAAACTGATATATTTATTCTGTATCCATCTTCTATTGTTCCTTTAAGTGGGATAAGTCCAGTGGTGGCTCGTGAGTAAACATTAAAGGAGGGCGCTCTCTCTCTTAAATAAGGTAAACAAAATCTTACCTTACCCTGTATTTAATTATTAAAAGCTATAAAAGTATAAATATTCACTTTTTTCGAAATCAAAGAATGTCAATAGGGAAGTACGCACACATATACACACACACACCAGTAACAGAAAAATATATAAATCGGTTCTTAACACTTTATTGAGCACTATACGGATACAACATAAATAAGAATTAGTTTATCAGTAAGTTTATCGTTTAAAAGAAAAATCTAATCTTCGTTTTTCATCTGAAATTATTTTTCATATTAATAGTTCGTTAAAGTCTGGCATCTCGCGAATCATGAGTGTTCTATAGACAATATGATAAGAGCTGTTTTCTGTCTTAGCCCGCGGTGCTCCTAAGTAGAATTTGATTAACTTCAAAGTTGAAAAACACCGCTCACTTTCCGAAATACTCATAGGAATGGTCACAAGAATATAAAGGATTAAAGTTTTTTGTGATTCCTTTAAAATATGTTCCATCCAAACCTAAAAGAAGTTATAAAATTTAAAGTTTTCAATCAGCCAGCCATATTTGCTTCTATTATTTCTAACCTCAAGTAAAAAACTTCATGTCCGTCAAAATATATTTTTATATCAATCATTGGAAATGTCCTACAAAACTGGTTAATATCATCTACCGATTACATTTCTTTAGGTTCATTGAAGTGTTCGTGTTGAAATATCTTTACTCTAGATAGATAGTTTTTTTTAATACAAAGCAATATCTTATTTAAAATATAACTGTATCGCAAACTTCCTTTGCCAATAAATTTAGACTCTCATCATTAAATCGTTGTATTTTTCTAGGCGTAGGTCGTTCCGAGAGCATCTAAATTCTTTCCTCTTGTCCATCGAATACAGTGGGCAGCTTATTTCTACTTTAGAATATCACCTTTTCGAATGTTCAACTGCAGAATAAATAATACATCAACGTGAGACACCGAGTATTATTTTAGCCAACAAAAGAAAGGGCTATTTTCAAACCAGTTAACAAACACCGCAGACAGTGTTACGTTCCTGAGTTATATATGTTCAAACCAGTTAACAAACACCGCAGACAGTGTTACCATTCCCGAGTTATATATTTTCAAACCAGTTAACAAACACCGCAGACAGTGTTACCGTTCCTGAGTTATATATTTTCAAACCAGTTAACAAACACCGCAGACAGTGTTACCGTTCCTGAGTTATATATGTTCAAACCAGTTAACAAACACCGCAGACAGTGTTACCATTCCCGAGTTATATTTTTCAAACCAGTTAACAAACACCGCAGACAGTGTTACCGTTCCTGAGTTATATATTTTCAAACCAGTTAACAAACACCGCAGACAGTGTTACCATTCCGAGTTATATATTTTCAAACCAGTTAACAAACACCGCAGACAGTGTTACCGTTCCTGAGTTATATATTTTCAAACCAGTTAACAAACACCGCAGACAGTGTTACCGTTCCTGAGTTATATATTTTCAAACCAGTTAACAAACACCGCAGACAGTGTTACCATTCCCGAGTTATATATTTTCAAACCAGTTAACAAACACCGCAGACAGTGTTACCGTTCCTGAGTTATATATTCTCGGAACGCCTGTCTATTTATTTTAGAAACCTTCCAGAATGTCGTCTTTATAAGTGAAGACTAGATTGAAAACTCCTTCTAGTTTATGAAGATAGAGGTATTTTCTTATCTCACACATGCTCTAAAGCCTCTCTCCTGTCTGGAGAATGGAAGATAAATATGGAAGTCCCATTTAAATTGGCAAAATAAAATTCTCCCACTTGTTATATTAGAAGCAGCTTGTTTGAGCGATTTATTTAATTGTTGGGCATAGCAATAAAAATAATTATCACCTTTATACAGCAGCTTCACCTCATGTTTGTACTATCAGTTTGTTGACTGAATGTAGCACGGACTCTCCCTAGCAGAGTCCACAGGACCGAGTAAACGACCGTTTAGATAGCAGCAGTGACGTCAGGTTGTCATGGCAACCACCCTATGATACACTCATAGCTTGGGCGGTGCGACCGGCCGCCCCACTGCCACAGAGTGACGGCAGGTTGTCATGGCAACCAACCTATGATACACTCATAGCTTGGGCGGTGCGACCGGCCGCCCCACAGCCACAGAGTGACGTCAGGTTGTCATGGCAACCACCCTATGATACTCTCATAGCTTGGGCGGTGCGACCGGCCGCCCCACAGCCACAGAGTGCTGTCAAGTTGTCATGGCAACCACCATATGATACATTCATAGCTTGGGCGGTGCGACCGGCCGCCCCACAGCCACAGAGTGACGTCAAGTTGTCATGGCAACCACCATATGATACATTCATAGCTTGGGCGGTGCGACCGGCCGCCCCACAGCCACAGAGTGACGGCGAGCACATGTTACCGTAATTTCACTAGTGGGTGCACTAGTTGTCTCGCGTTGATGTGATTATGGCTTTACACAATAAAATGGGGAAATTACGTGACGAAAATAATGTTTTTGTAATGAAAAAAATGGTGAAAAATATGTATAGATATCAAAATAAGTTTTGTTTCTTCTTTTGCTTTATTTTGCAGGACACGGCGCCCCAGATCCCCCCCTCGAAAGCCGCCACTAAATAAGTCTATGTCCATTTCACAAAGATGGACCAAGGAAGCAGAACGGGTCATTTAACTATTCTGACTAATACACCATAAAGATAATTCTTAGTGAAGAAGACAAGAATAGAAGTTGAAATTTGGTGGAAAGAAAAAAGTATTATTTATTTATTATTTAGCACCGCGTCTTACTACCCGTTCGGGTTATATGCTTAAGTACTAATTACGCTATTGGATTAGGAATGGGGAAGGTCGAATTTAGAGGAAGTGAACCCGCATTTGCGTGGAGGGAGAGTGGAAAACCATTTAGGTAAAACCACCCCAGTTCACCCGACCGAGATTCGAACCTCGATCTCCCCGTCCTCGGCAGTCGAGCTAAACACGACTAGCGCGTTAGCCAACTACGCCACCGAGGCGGTTAAGAAAAAAGTAAAAAATAAAAGTTAATATAATATTAGTCTGGGGGCAAGTGTTAAAATATCAGGTCCCTTGGGCCCTTTGACGATACGAGTGTGGGAGGAGTCTTAAACTCTTCGTATTGATATTGTAGAATAAGACTTTTAAGGGTAATAAGCTCTCAGACTGGGCAGGGTATCCCAAAAAGGGCTATAAAAGGAGGGGGAGTTGTATTTGAAATAGGGCAATGGATCTTCGTTTTTAATAAAGTAAAATTACTCACAGTGGGGCTAGAATCCAAAAATATTTTATTAATAGGGTTTTAATGTAATATGATCTATGTTTTCTTAAGCCTAGAATACACAAAAGGGTTCAAAAGGGCCCTCGAATAGTTTTGTTCGGTGTATTTACTGTTCAGTTGCGGTTAAAACATTGAGTATATTTTAAATCGTTTGATGTGTTGTTAACAAAACGCTGTAAGGATTTTAGCCCCAAAATATCTCCATTTTATTTCGATTTAATGTGTTTACTACTGCAAAAATTAATAATTGGGGTCTGTTTGACTCATGTTCTTATTTCTTTAAAACAATGGACTCGTATATATTTGATTTTTCCCAAAAACATTTTTTCTAAACATGATTGATTATAATTATTGTGGTGATCCTTTATACTAGATATTAAGTTCTTTTTTATTCAATTGTTTATTTTATGCTGCTAATGTTGGCATTACTAGGGTTTTCACTAATATGTTTTGTGTTTCTAAGTTATACCTTTGTCTCTCTACAATTTAAAATGTGTTTTATCTTCCTTTGAACACAATACAACTAAGTATCACAGGTAATTTATTTAGCTTATTAGATATTACTATTGCCTTTGTTAGAGATATGATAATTGTTTAGTGCTGTTTGCAACGTTTATATTACTGTTTGTAGGTTTGTAGGCATTTGTTTCATTTTTAGAAATGTATTAACTTATTTGATAGATTAGTTTTAGCTAATAGTTTAATGATATTAAATTATTTTAGCTTAAATTGTACATAGAATGAGTACCTAGTAATATTTGTATTACACTTTATTTATTTATTTTACAGAGTTATGCTGAATATAATGTCAGCTAATATTTTTTAAATAATTTGAATTAAATATATAGAAAGTGAGCGTCAATCTTATTACGCTTGCATATGTAAAAAAATACTTAAGGAATAAAAGAGTTAATTAAATTTAATCAAATAATTTCAGGGAACCACACACAAGAAACAATATTTGATTGAACACATTGCTAAAATTAAAAAATGGAAAACCCGAAACCTGTATTCGAAGTAAAGGTGTGCATACTATCACAAAGATGCAGCAGTCAAATTAAATTTTTTGCTTAATTTGAAAAAAGAATTCATTGGAGTTATTAATTTTAAATCCAAAATAAAACAGTTATAATAAGATAGTATAATGTGTCGTTAACCGCGCTTTTTGGGGCAAAGAGAAATTTATAATAACCAAAGACTTGTTTCGAGGGTAAATTCACGGTAGATGCTCTGAAGCAAAGAAATGTATGGTATAATTAGTCTTGTTACGAGCTAATTACTCAAAAGCAAGTCTTCAACAAGATGAAAAAGTGATACGATGAAGCTTATACAAAAAAAGTCAGCACTAAGAACAACATAATGAAGATCAGCCAAGTCCTTAATCAAAACGATCAAGAACCCCGTTTACTTGTGCAAAAAATCATATCTATGACAAATTCAAGTATTTTTTTCAGTGATAAAGAAGTCAATAAAAAGCAAAAGCTTAGGAAAGTGGCTACAAAAAATGCTAGGATTAATTTAAATCGTGCTGTTAAATTATGTGAAGTTGAAAAACTTCGCATTAGGCTCAGCGCTGCTACTGACACGAATAATGTTCATGCAATAGATGTCAAGAACCACCCAAAATGCTGGGCGGAAAATGTTACAAATTGGCTCAGAAATGTAGAAATAACAAATGATGGTGGACGAGATGTATATCATGCAGGAGCGGATTCAGGGGGGCGGGGAGGTCAAAGGGTCAGTTGAACCCCCTGTGAAGGCTAGAAAATTAATACAAAAACAAAATGAAAGTTAAAACTTTAGAAAGAAAATAAAGCACAGATAAGTTATACCATTTTTAATCTTTTTACGCGCAGACACCTCTTAAGCTGGTCCACACGTGCGTTTTTCATCCACATTTATTCAATGTTCGATATGACTCACGCAAGTGTGGAAAAATATTTGTTTTCATGTACTAATATTTGTGGTGCATAGCGAGTAACTAACATCGCTCCGTATAGAGACGGTAGACTACCACACATCAAAGAGGATTAATAATCGCCTGAGAGCAGTTCATCCACAAATACCGAATATAGAGTATGTGTGGACAACAGGAGGGGTGGAACTGTGGGGGACTCTGCCCCATGGAAATAATTTGCCCCTTCATAGAATAAATCCCCCCCCCCTAGATATATTTCAAATCCTCTGATATTATCGAATATGAAGCTGAAAGATGGCCTTAAATCAAACTCCAAATGACTTCTAAAGGCATTCTATTGTCAAAAATTTGCTGGAGAAGACCGCTTCAAATAACTACTAGACTAGAGGCATCTGTCAAAAAAAGTCAGGGGAGGAAATCTCTAAATAGCTTCCAAGATCATCCAAATTTCAAAAATGTCTGGGGGAGGACAACATCAAATAGCTTCTAAATGCATGTCATTTTGAAGAACTTTCAGGCGAGGACCCCCCCCCAAATAGCCTAGTTTCAAAAATAATTCAATTTTCAAAATTTTTTCGGTGGAAGATCATTTCAAAGATTATCTTCTAGAGGTATATAACTATCGTAAAAAATTAAGATGAGGATCACTCTAAATAGCTTCGAGGGGAATCCAAATTTCAAAAATGTTGAGGTGAGAAACATTTTAAATGGCTTATAAAAGAATCTATTTTTTTAAACCATGTGAAAGACTACTCATAGCTTCTAGAGTGAACCATTTTTTAAAAATTGTTAGAGGGCCACTCCAAATAGTTTATAAAAACTGTCCGATTTTAAAAAATTGGAGAGGATGACCACGGTTTAAAACATACATAAGATCGCATATGAATGTGAAACTATTAAATGGTTTTAAACAGAAATCTAGCATTGTAAGTAACTATGTTATTTATAACCATGACCCCCCCCCCCTATGAAAATGATCTGGATTCACCCCTGATCTCATGTAGCCGTCAAAGTAGAGCTCGTTATTATATTAGCAGAATCACTCTCAGAGGGAATAGTTTTTAGTCGAAGCACTTTAGAAGAAACCTTTAAGTAAATATACTTTCCTAATGGTGTCAATGAAGGCATTCTGATGTTCCGCAAACAGCTGAGACAACGAGATAGAACTGTCGGATCAGAGCATATATTTCTCTCAATCAAAACGTCTCAATGAACTGCAAGGAGTTTAAGTGAAATTCACAAAGGATGCGCTTTTAGTAAATGCAGATTCAGAAAGTGACGATATGACAAGAGAGCTGAGCACCTTATATCAAGATGTAAAGGGTGTCTCGAAGAGTGTGATACTAAAGTCCAAGTATGGGTTCTGTGACCATCAAGGGAATAATACCAAATGAAGTCCAAATACTCTTTCTTTGGTGCGTAAAAGGGAGGTGCGAAACATCAGACATAAAAGTTGTGAAAAATGAAGATGTGGAAAAAAAAGCAAAAGTGTTGTCTTAAATATTGATATCGTCCTGTCTCACGCAAAGGGAAGTTAAAAACAAAGTGTTTTCTAAATTCCATCAAATACGCAAGTAACCTCTCCAAGTTAGTGTTGGGCTCACTCTTCAGAGTTCAACTTGAAGCATGGGCTGATAGTAACTTCTCATGAGCTGGATTCTCTTGAGATTATCCACGAGTTTTATGACTCAAGACTCATACCTCTTCAAGTGTCCTCCAAGAAATAATAGATAATTCAGGTGTGTTCATTCCACTTGACGTTTGGTCAAAAAGGGTCGAATATATTGTGCGGCGGATAACCTAGATTTCGCAGAGGACACAGTTGACGGGAAAAGAACGCTACATAGCAGGGTTATGACAATGCATCAATTAAACGATGAGCTTGGTGTAATAAGACCACTATTATTGACTGCCTCCAATGATCAATCACCATCGAATGCAAATGACGCACTTACAATGTCCAGAACCTTCAAACTGGAGCAGATGTTGTCCAGTCCCAAGACTCTACAAATCATCGGAAAATGTTAATGCAGCAATGCGCAGTTCAGAATTGTACTTTCACTGGACACTGGGATATTTCTTGGACAGGTAATGAAATGCCATGTAAGGCTATAGCCAATTTATTGTGCGCTTGGAAACTTGAAAGTCTCGGTGTTGACAGGACTGCATGCATTAACGGGGTGCGATGTTACTGGATCCTCCGCCAACAAAGGCATATTGACGTGGGGGAAAGCTTTTGGATCAACAACCGATGACGTCTTAGAAACCTTGGTAAAATTAGGTACAACATCTGATGTTTCTGACGAGACTATGGATGTCCTTGAAAAATTTATTTGTCAAGTAAATGTGCCAAAAACAACACTGGTGGATATCGGTGAAGTAAGGGGGTGTCTGTTCACAAATAAACAATTGCAAGATGAAAATCTTCTCCCAACAAGAGGAGCATTATGACCAGCTATTCTAGGAGCAAACCTGCAAGCAATGCAATGGAAACAAGATTTAAGCCAGTACCCTAAAATACCTCCACCAACTGAACTTGTATGGAAGTAAGTTGGATATCACTTTGAACCGGCCACGTCCACCCGTCCACCATGTTTGTGCATCTATCACTATATCACTGTATCTTTTTCAGCGTGGGTGCACACAAAGAAAGTGTAGACCACCTCTTCATGCACTTTCCTGGCAAACAAACGAAGGTGCACTGAAATGTATCGATGTGCCCTAGATTCTTTATCATGCGAAAGTTTTAATGACATTGAGGAAGAGTATGAAGAAGATGGTGAAGATGTTACCATAAGTGATGATGAGAATGAAAGTGTCTCGTAATAAACTTTTAGTTTTATTTGTTTTTAAATTATTTTATCTGTTTCCTAAAACGTGTAATTGTTTCTAGGCACTTTTAAAATAAAAAATATTGTATAGATTGAACGTCTGTAATTAAAAATATTCTGTCCTCTATTGGTTTGCCTTACCCCCGTTCCTACCTCATGAAATCACGAAAGACTTCCAGGCTTCACCACTGGTTCTTCTTTCTCATTGTGGAAATTGAGCTCAAGACAAAATTGAATAAATTTGTCGAATTTTTAAAATTATTTTTAAATTTTCTCTATTTCATGCATTCTTTCCCAATCTTTTTCAAATGTGGGTTGCAGATGAATCTCTGTCTATTTTATGAAGTTCAGTTTGGCTTATCACACACATGCATCGATTAAAGATACAAAATATATTATTCCTATTGATTCTCAATATAAAAATAACTGTGTGACCTAATTACAAGAAGACATTTTATTTTTGGAACATTCTGTATTTGTCCAGATTTAGAATTTATCTCCCTCAAAATTCACACTCTACTAATAAGAAGAGTTTAAGATATAAATAAATTTTCCCTATTGATGTTCAACATAAAAATAACCGTGTGACCTAATTGGAGGAGGGCATTTTGTTTTTTGTAGCAACCTGTATCTGTCCAGATTTTAAACTTATCACCCTCAAAATTCTTAATCTACACATTAATACGAAGAGTTGTACTTGTATCATCAAGGAGTCCACGGGATTACACTTGCTCCCGGACTATATGTTTGCTTTCAAACTCTGTTCATGATGTATTGTTCTTTCTAAAGTCATTCAAATCAAATCTACGAACACATCAGATATCACCCAATATGTGTGTTAAACCATAATACTGTTTTGTTTGATTATTCATTCAGGCTATGTTTAGTTTTATAAATCTATGCTAGTTTAAAATATATTTATACCCAATAGGATACAAATATTTTGTAAAGCTTAATTAATTTATCAGCTGTGTACTATGCTTACTTTATAACCTAATAGCCTGCACCGTTGGTCACATGGACTGTACGTCTGGCTCACCTGGACTGATTTGTCGGTGAGGGGAAGGTTGGAGTTTTAATACCGCCAAGATATATTGAGGGTGTTTTATTATAGATGTTTTATTTATTTTACTGCGGGAAAATGTGGGTACATTTCCTCTGAAGTCCTATCTTTATCACCCATAGCTCATTAATGTATTTAAATGAGTTTAGCGTGAACGGGAAGTAGAATTCTGTGGGGAAAATTAGTATCTTATCCCAATCTTCATATTATTATATCTTACTACCCGTTCAGGTTATAGGCTTAAGTACTAATTATGCTAATGGGTTAGGAATAAGAAAGGTTGCGTATAGAGGAAATGAACACTCATTTGCGCGGGGGAGAGTGGAAAACCGTTTAAGGAAAACCACCCCTATTTCAAACAAGTGAGATTCGAACCTCGATATCCCCGTCCTCGGCAGTCTAGCTCAACACAAAACTAGCGCATTAACTAACTAAGCCACCGAGGCGGTTTCATATTACTAAATTGTTTTAGTAATTCTGCTCAGTCTTAAAAAGGTTTCTTGAAAATAATAGGCTACATATTATTAGTCAATGACGTAACTGTACCCGTGATGTAGTGTTAAGTGCCCCTGGCTACGAGCTTGAGTGTCCCGGGTTCAATTCCCGGTTGGTACAATGAGTATTTTTCCCAAAAGGGGAATTATTCCATCGTTCAACAGGGGTTGTATATTAGTCTTAAGTTAAGTTTAAGACTCCCACTGGCCCACACCTCCATATTCACTATCATCCCATCATCTCATTGCAGGTACGTGTAGACAAGGTGTACCCTGGGTAAGGTTCTGTGCCACCAGAGCGGCGAGTAGTCTACATACAACCTCCAGAGGTGTACCCTGGGTAAGGTTCTCTGCCACCAGAGTGGCGAGTAGTCTACATACAGGCGACCGAAATGAACGTCATATCCCTCCAGGTGAGTAATGCCATAATCTAAACAAAGCCACAACTTAAAACATCACTGTTACAGCTTACCCCTTCATGAGTATAGTAATGATATTTAACTAGCCACTATCCAATAATGTTAGGGTTATTTTAGCATCTGATATTTGTAAATCAATGGAAAATTAGGTTTATTATTTTTTTGGTTAAATATTGTATTATTTAGATACTTAAAAAAAACAAAAAATACAATGGTATCAACTATCCTCAGTCAGTATCTCCTAGAGCCAGGGTGGACTGAGACACTGGGAGATATGGTATCAACTAACCCCAGTCAGTATCTCCTGGAGCCAGGGTGGACTGGGACACTGGGAGATATGGTATCAACTAACCCCAGTCAGTATCTCCTATAGCCAGGGTGGACTGGGACACTGGGAGATATGGTATCAACTAACCCCAGTCAGTATCTCCTAGAGCCAGGGTGGACTGGGACACTGAGATATATTGTATCAACTAACCCCAGTCAGTATCTCCTGGAGCCAGGGTGGACTGGGACACTGGGAGATATGGTATCAACTAACCCCAGTCAGTATCTCCTATAGCCAGGGTGGACTGGGACACTGGGAGATATGGTATCAACTAACCCCAGTCAGTATCCTCTAGAACCAGGGTGGACTGGGACACTGGGAGATATGGTATCAACTATCCCCAGTCAGTATCTCCTAGAGCCAGGGGGGACTGGGACACTGGGAGAGATGGTATCAACTATCCCCAGTCAGTATCTCCTAGAGTCAGGGTGGACTGGGACACTGGGAGAGATGGTATCAACTATCCCCAGTCAGTATCTCCTAGAGCTTGGGTGGAATGAGACAGTGAGATATATGGTATCATCTATCCCCAGTCAGTATCCCTAGAGCCAGGGTGGACTGAGACACTGAGATATATGGTATCAACTATCCCCAGTCAATATCTCCTAGAGCCAGGGTGGACTGGGACACTGGGAGATATGGTATCAACTATCCCCAGTCAGTATCCCTGAGCCAGGTTGGACTGAGACACTGAGTATATTGTATCATACTATCCCAGTCAGTATCCCCTAGAGCCAGGGTGGACTGGGACACTGGAGATATGGTATCAACTAGCCCAGTCAGTATCCTCTAGAGCCAGGGTGGAATGAGACACTGGAGATATGGTATCAACTATGCCCAGTCAGTATCTCTAGATCCAGGGTGGACTGAGACACTGAGATATATGGTATCAACTAGCCCAGTCAGTATCTCTAGACCAGGGTGGAATGAGACACTGGGAGATATGGTATTTACTAGCCCAGTCAGTATTTCCTAGAGTCAGGGGTGGACTGGGACACTGGGAGAGATGGTATCAACTATCCCAGTCAGTATCTCCTAGATACAGGGTGGACTGAGACACTGAGGATATATGGTATCAAATATCCCCAGTCAGTATCTCCTAGAGCCAGGGTGGACTGAGACACTGGGAAATGATGGTATCAACTATCCCCAGTCAGTATCTCCTAGAGCCAGGGTGGACTGAACACTGGGAGATATGTTATCAACTAGCCCAGTCAGTATCCCTAGAGCCAGGGTGGAATGAGACACTGAGAATATGGTATCAACTATCCCAGTCAGTATCCCTAGAGCCAGGGTGGACTGAGACACTGGGAGATATGGTATCAACTAACCCAGTCAGTATCTCCTAGAGCCAGGGTGGACTGAAACACTGGGAGATATGGTTATCAACTATCCCAGGCAGTATCCCTGGAGCCAGGGTGGACTGAGACACTGGGAGATATGGTATCAACTATCCAAGTCAGTATCCCCTAGAGCCAGGGTGGAACTGAGACACTGGAGATATGGTATCAACCATCCCCAGTCAGTATCTCCTAGAGCCAGGGTGGAATGAGACACTGGGAGATATGGTATCAACTAACCCAGTCAGTATCTCCTAGAGCCAGGGTGGACTGGGACATGGGAGATATGGTATCAACTACCCCAGTCAGTATCTCCTAGAGCCAGGGTTGACTGAGACACTGGGAGATATGGTATCAACTAACCCCAGTCAGTATCTCCTAGAGCCAGGGTGGACTGGGACACTGGGAGAATGGTATCAACTAGCCCTGTCAGTATCTCCTAGGAGCCAGGGTGGACTGAGACACTGGGAGAGATGGTATCAACTAGCCCAGTCAGTATCTCCTAGAGCCAGGGTGGACTGGGACACTGGGAGATATGGTATCAACTAGCCCAGTCAGTATCCCTAGAGCCAGGGTGGACTGAGACACTGGGAGATATGTTATCAACTACCCAGTCAGTATCTCCTAGAGCCAGGGTGGACTGGGACACTGGGAGATATGGTATCAACTAACCCAGTCAGTATCTCCTAGAGCCAGGGTGGACTGAGACACTGGGAGATATGTTATCAACTATCCCAAGGCAGTATCCCCTGAGCCAGGGTGGACTGAGACACTGGGAGATATGGTATCAACTACCCAGTCAGTATCTCCTAGAGCCAGGGTGGACTGGGACACTGGGAGAGATGGTATCAACTAGCCCAGTCAGTATCTCCTAGAGCCAGGGTGGACTGAAACACTGGGAGATATGTTATCAACTATCCCAAGGCAGTATCCCTGGAGCCAGGGTGGACTGAGACACTGGGAGATATGGTATCAACTAACCCAGGCAGTATCTCCTAGAGCCAGGGTGGACTGAGAACACTGGGAGATATGTTATCAACTACCCAGGCAGTATCTCCTGGAGCCAGGGTGGACTGGGACACTGGAGAGATGGTATCAACTAGCCCAGTCAGTATCTCCTAGAGCCAGGGTGGACTGGGACACTGGGAGAGATGGTATCAACTAGCCCAGTCAGTATCTCCTAGAGCCAGGGTGGACTGAGACACTGGGAGATATGTTATCAACTAGCCCAGTCAGTATCTCCTAGAGCCAGGGGTAATGAGACACTGAGATATATGGTATCAACTAGCCCAGTCAGTATCTCCTAGAGCCAGGGTGGATGAGACACTGGAGATATGTTATCAACTAGCCCAGTCAGTATCCCTAGAGCCAGGGTGGAATGAGACACTGAGATATATGGTATCAACTAGCCCAGTCAGTATCTCCTAGAGCCAGGGTGGACTGAAACACTGGGAGATATGTTATCAACAAGCCCAGTCAGTATCCCCTAGAGCCAGGGTGGAATGAGACACTGAGATATATGGTATCAACTATCCCCAGTCAGTATCTCCTAGAGCCAGGGTGGACTGAGACACTGGGAGATATGGTATCAACTAACCCCAGTCAGTATCTCCTAGAGCCAGGGTGGACTGGGACACTGGGAGATATGGTATCAACTAACCCCAGGCAGTATCCCCTAGAGCCAGGGTGGACCGAGACACTGGGAGATATGGTATCAACTAACCCCAGTAAGTATCCCCTGGAGCCATTTATATTTATAACAGTTAAATATATGATATTATTATTATTATTATTAAAACTATTGAAATCCTAATGCTATCAATTATTATATTATGATTGCAAACTACTCAATTTACTTTAAATCATAGACATATAAGTAAGGTACTTGTTTGAAAGACGCTCCTCATTTACGCCCTCCAGTATCGGGAGCAGGCAACCCGAGATTTCCAAGCTCTTGTTTGTCAAATGTCAAAAAGAGAGATAACTTTCTTAATGAGCTAAGGATCAAACCTCATTCTTGAGAATCTCTCGGTTAAACTTCTGCGTGTTGACCTTCGAGTTCAAATACCCTTTGTTAGGTTAGTGTTAACTGCTTTAACTGCCTTCTCTTAGGTTAGGAATTCACTGTTTTAACTGTCTTCTGTTAGTTTAGGTTAACTGCTTTGGATTGGTTTTGCAGCTTTATTTTTATTTAATCTCTTACTAAGCTTTATTTTTAAGAATTTGGTTTCCACACCGGCTAGGGGCTGCCAAAATCAAATTCCACCCTGGGCATCAAGTGTCCTTGCTACACCACTGAATGTCTGTTAAGGGTTATTATATTTGTATTCCTTGTAAGCTTGGAACCTGCCAGGCCCCCCTGCCTAGAGCACTGTCACTAGGTGGTTCTAGGTAAAGATTGTAAGTAAGGAACAATTACTGCCGTTGTCCGGAAGATATACCACACATATAGTCAGTCACATAAATGTACAATGTGGAAGAGAAATTATGACAAAAGTGTTATGTGCTTGAAAGATTTCACAAAAAAATACATCTTTGCAAACCAATTTTTTTTTTTTTTTTTTTTTTTTTTTTAAGAAAATAGTGTGTCTACTATTTACTCCAAGATTCAATCTCAAAATAAATTAATTTAATTTTGTGATTGACTAAAAGCTACTGTGTCTTTAGATATTATTTCAGGAAAATATCTTGGACTTTGATCTTGAAATCATATAATTACCAAAGCATTAGACTTTAGTTTACTGAAACCAAACAGACCCCGAAGGTGTTTTTGCTTGTTTTTTGTGAAGTAATAATATTTTGTACAAATAATAACAATATAGTCTTCAAAGGATCACCAACGACGACTAGTCTATATTTGTATTAGATCTGACTTGCCCATCAAATAAAAAATTAATAGAAAGAAGACTCACTTATGTGGGCACTTGGTTCGCCGGTGGTGGTGAAGCTGGGGTTCGAATACCAGCAGAATACTTAGGATGAGTTTTCACAAATGATATTCCACTCCACATGCAAATGATATTTATTTCCTCTCAATTCATAATCCTTCAGTTACAAATCATAATATATTTTACTACTGTTTCTTTATTTTAGAAATATATTTTTAAATTTTGCTGGAAGGTAGCCCCCAACCAAAAAGGGTGCCGGAATACTAGGTGACAGAAAATTCACATAGGGTCCTCCAAAAAACAAAAAAGTATATAAAAAAATTGTTTTAATGAAATCTTCAATCATTTAGTAACAGTTCCACACTTTCATTGGAGTAAATATTGGATCTACTATCGAGTCTTTAATTGAAATGCACCTCCCAGATTTGGAGGGTCACTAATAATGACTCCCATTCATAATTATTGTCCACCAAATGCCAATGGGACGCAAATCATTACACGACCAGAAATTAAGGCGTTGACTTTTAAACTGGTCCTATGCTGGTAGCTATATATTACTATATGTAATATCATATTATAATTCATTTATATTTTAGACTAATTATTTAACACCTGTATCGTTGGACACGCGGGCTAAGGCATCACTGTCACAATATACTGAATTGTATTGCTGTTGACAGGAAGGTGTGGGTTCGAATTTCAGTCGGGGGATTTTTCCTAAATGGTTTTTCATTCTCTCTACACTGAAATGCAAATACGTTTCCCTTACATTCTCTCCTCCTCAACCCTTCCAATTAATACAAATACGTGGATAGCCCGGGGACAACCAAATTAATAAATACGCGACTAAAGTTTATTTGTATAACTATTTTAAATCCTTTAATACTACTGGGCAATTGGCGTATGTGACTTCCTGAGAATAGTGCTAACAAAGCTGCTAGCATTCTACTATTTTATTTCTCCGTGTCTTACTACCCATTAGAGATATTCACAATTCTACACTATTATGGTAGAGCCTAGGAAGGCAAAATTGAGATGAAATGTACCCGCATTTGCATAGAATGAGCTTGGAACTATACTTAGGAGAAGCTACCCTCAGAATACTCTGTCAAGATTGGAGCCCCAGCCTCCCTGCCACCATAAAATCAGACTAGATGAGCCTGACATTTAGCTCACGTGACCACAGTTGCTTTTCGCACTTTACCTACTTTCACTTTCTATCACGTTTGTATTATTCTTAGATTTTATTATTATAAATTTGGTTTGTATAATTGTCGTAGCTACATAAACCATCTAGAAGTAGTTATTGAAGCCTTAGCTCGTCAATACATGAGGTCTAACGGTTATGTTTGTCTGTGCATCGATACAAATGTTTCCAGACGATGTTTGACTTAGAACAATGGACAGAGAGCTTTAACTAATACGGTGTTAGACGCCCTAACTCAGGTGGTAGCGTGTTTGCCTGCCAAGCTAAGGGACTCAGGTTCGATTCTTGATATAGCTAAACCATTTACCAGTGATGAATTAACCGCTGGGGGCTGGTTTTTGTGTCTGTTCTGGGTTCAAGATAAGATAATATCTAAAGTAGGGGTCCCCAATTATTTTTGATGGAGGTCCGTTTTTAAAAACTCGACATAACTTCCGTGGTCCGGAAAAACATTAACAGTGACTCAAATTCAAGCCCTGTAAGCCTATACCAATTCAAAAACGTGATTTTTTTCCCTTTTAGTTATTTTACCTATTTATTTTTGCTGGCCTTCCATGTCTACTACCCGCCCACCACCGAAATAACATCATTTCTTCTGTTTATCGCTATATCGTCAAGGTCCTTATAAATGTCTCTGCGGTCCGCCATTTGGTGATCACCGATCTTGAGCCTCTACTGGGAATCTTGAGCCACGTTAATAGAGTCCAACAGAGAGGAACTCTCACACATAAACAAACATATGCTTGTAAAACCATAGGATGGACTAATAATAAAAACTTACTGGGAATTTCAACCAGACTAGTCAAGAGGTAAAAGTTCATGTCCAGCTAGAGGCACTATCTACATAAATCATGACATGTTTAAAACACGTCCAGGGGTGGACTGGCAAACCCCAAGCACCTTAGGAATACACATATGATATACTAATATCTACCATTGAAAGCTATGCTACAATGTTACAATGTAAGCTGAGGTGATCAGGGGGAGTGAGTATTTTTATATTTATAATTAGTTAATTTAATTCCGAGGCATTTCAGCTACATTATTGATGATCAGTTTCTACTTTCAACTAACACGAGCAAAAATGCAAACAAAACCAGGAGACAGCAAGCATGGTGAGTTTAAATTTAATGCCATCGTATATGTTCACAAATTATGTATTCTGGGCACCTCAAATCTACCCACTGGACATTTTTAGTAAAATTTAGTGGAAAAATTGATTGAATATTTTATTTCAGTTAAAATAGTTGCGGCAGTCTGAATCAAATCGTCCCGCTGGATATCTCCCAGTCCACCCCTGTCTACAAGGATATCTCTCAGTCCTCCCCTGTCTACAAGGATATCTCCCAGTCCAACCCTGTTTACAAGTATATCTCCCAGTCCACCCCTGTCTACAAGGATATCTCCCAGTCCACCCTTGTCTACAAGGATATCTCCCAGTCCACCCCTGTCTACAAGGATATCTCCCAGTCCACCCCTGTCTACAAGGATATCTCTCAGTCCAACCCTGTTTACAAGTATATCTCCCAGTCCACCCCTGTCTACAAGGATATCTCCCAGTCCACCCCTGTCTACAAGGATATCTCCCAGTCCACCCTTGTCTACAAGGATATCTCCCAGTCCACCCCTGTCTACAAGGATATCTCCCAGTCCTCCCCTGTCTACAAGGATATCTCCCAGTCCAACCCTGTTTACAAGTATATCTCCCAGTCCACCCCTGTCTACAAGGATATCTCCCAGTCCACCCTTGTCTACAAGGATATCTCCCAGTCCACCCCTGTCTACAAGGATATCTCTCAGTCCACTCCTGTCTACAATGATATCTCCCAGTCCACTCATGAACATATTATTGTTTATGTATTGTATTATGCATGATATAATTTGTTTTTGTATTAATAAATACCTATAATATATTTTTGCATTATACATATCATTTATTAATTGAGTAACAGTTTAACTATCTAAGTTTTAGTTTAACTAGTAAGTTCAAAACCAATGGTGTTTTGCGGGTAGTTGAGAGCGTATCAGAAGAAATGCGCCCGCATTAGCATGTACCTGGGATGAGGGAAATTAAGTGAAAACTCACCTTACGAAAACCACCCCGAGCGCCCCCCAGATTGAAAATGATTGAATTCATCCATCATTTACCGATTCAAAGTTTTCATGACAGTTGTTAAAACATACACTTCATAAACATAGGTCTATAACGACATACGACTTACGGCTGCTACCAAGGCCGTAGCCAGCCAATAATTTCAGGGGGGAGGGGGTTTGGTGGGCCCATCCCCCAATTGACTGAGGCTAGAAAAGATTATAAATAATAAACACCTCTGGAAGCTCTCTGAAGTGCTTTTTATGGTAACACAACCCCTTAATTTGTACTTATACCTTAATTTTGATATTGTTTGAACCATAAATAAAGCCATTTATATTTTGTTCATAAAATTTCGGTGGGGTTAGAAATCCGAACCCCCCCCCCCGACTACGGCCTTAGCTGCTACAACTTAACCTAAGGAGCTTTATACTTGCCCCTAAGTATGGTCATATTCTGATGAGAAGAAAGGTATTGATAAAACTTTACTTTATTATTAGTGTTATTTCACCCGCTTCAGTGATCACATGGTCTAAGGCGTCACTCTCGCAGTAGTCTATACTGCGGCAACAGGGATATTGGGGTTCAATCCCGGTCGGATGTAATGAGGTTTTTTTTCCTAAATGGTTTTCCAGTCTCTTTAATCGCAAATGCGAGTACACTTCCTATAAATTCAACCTTACTCAACCCTAACATATTAGCATAATTGGTACAAACCAAACGGGTAGTAAGACGCGGCGCTAAAAAAATATAAATTATTATTATTTCGGACGTTATTTATAAAAAGGAGGAGCTTAAGAACACATGACTTGACCAATCATTATATGACAGCAGTTTTGGTAACTTTTGTTACTGACAGATAAGGTTCTTTCTACTAGAGCTCAACTATACCCAGTCCTAGCACCCACAGGTGTAGTAATAACTGAGAATGCTTTGGTAACAAGTGTTCGTAAAGTTACAAAAGCTAATAAAACAACTTTCATATATCCATATGCCAAGTCATAGCCATCCCTTTTGATAGACAGTATCAATATCATTACAATAATACTAATGATATAGAAATATGTTATCAATGTTGGGAGCAACAAAGTATGCATTGTATGAATGGTTCTTCCGACTACTCCGTCATTCATACATACCCCAACACTAAATTATTGTACAAACGTGTACCCGACCTCTTGGCCACCCGGTCATGAGTACAAGTGCAAGCTTAGGTCCCCTCTCACGGCCAGTTAATCGGATTATTAGTGACACAATTACGACAGAACCAAATCATATGGAAGAGCGGTTTTCTGAATTCTTCACTTGACAACAGCGAAATTATGTTTTGATTTTAAATAAGTGTTTGTTTATAAATTTGTTGAGATCTTGTCATTGGTCTCAATGTGATTGTTTGTAATTAAAAGTGAAGGCTACCGCACTGGGATGCGACGCCAGGAGTGTAGTGAGATGGGGGCTGCTACCTGGAGTGCTCAGACGTATTGCAGACTTACAGGAACCCCACGATAGTGAAGATACTGTATTATTTAAAAAAAATAGGCTTCACACAATGGCCCAGCTTCATAGTCAGATTTAATACGCCTCAAGTGCGGCGCTATACTAAATACAAAACGTCACCTACCTGAAATTGAATGGAATGGGCCAGTTTCATAGCGAAACTGGCCCATTCCATTTTGGTCTAGGTAGGTGTCGTCCTGTATTTAGTATCGACTCGCACTTTAGGCGTACTAAATCTGACTATGAAACTGGCCCAATGTAACGTGTCCAGATTGGATTAGACACCTTACCTTCTCAGTTTTTTAAACTATGAAAATCATTAAAAGGTGAAATTAAGTTGTCGTCATCAACGTTTCTCCGTGAAATGTTAGTTCTGAGATCACAAAGTAAATTGTTATAAATACAGATCCAGCCTTCCTCAAATACATAGGGCCAGTTTCATAGTCAGATTTAGCATGCCTAAAGTGCGGCGCTATACTAAATACAGGACGACACCTACCTAGAACAAAATGGAATGGGCCAGTTTCGTACATGAAACTGGCCCATTCCATTCAATTTCAGGTAGGTGACGTCTTGTATTTAGTATAGCGCCGCACTTGAGGCGTACTAAGTCTGACTATTAGACTGAGCCATACAGTTTTTTAACAGAATATTTTTAATTGATTGAAGATCATTTTGGTGTTTTGAAAGCTCCAGAACGGTGACTCCTATAATAAACATCTCGAAGGTTGAGGATATTTACCTTCAAGAAGGTGGATGGTGCCGTCGTGGTCCCGCGCAGGTCGCTATTAACAATCTCAGTGTGGTAAGCAGACTATTAACAATCTCAGTGTGGTAAGCAGACGTGCGCAGGTAAGAGATACACAAGAGCTCACCTACGGCACTACTACTTAGAACACGGAGACAGGTCTCGACACGGCCGTCTCTCGTCGTGATCCTCAGGGCTGTCTGTGGTCGAGCACTCACTTCTGTTGGGCCGCTGTCCGGAATGCAAACACTGATAACTACAGGCTCGCTGAGTCACAGGGGCAAAATATCATGTGGGTACACTTGGGGGGGAAAACAATCAGCCCGAGATAACATCGGTGTTTGTTGAGGACAAGGCGCGGGGGTCGAGGAGGTCGAGTGGAGGAGCCATGGAGGGTCCCTTGTTCTTTCCCAGGGACGGGGGATCAGGGTTTAGATCCTGGATAGGTATACTAAAGCTGGTTTTACATCCTCACTCCACACAAATGTGGATACACTTCCTCTAGATTCAAACTTCCTCATCTCTAAAACAATAGCGTAATTGGTATACATGCGTATAACACGAACGGGTAGTAGGACGTAGAGACAAAAAAACTTACATTCAATCAATGTTTCACACACGCACACAAAACTATATTTAAAATTAGAAAACAGCGTTTACGGGCAACCTTAAATTTTGTAAAAAGTAAATTTGATCTGATTTTGATTATCTTAGAGTAACAAAAATCACCCGCCTGTAATAATTATCAAAATTGGTTTGCTAGTAGTGTAACATATTAAATACAATTTTCAAAACTGAAGTAAAATTTATTAAAAGTGTATACCGGTACAACCAACCAAGCAAGGCGTCTATCTCGTCTTGTCCGGGTGTCAGGGGCTGTATCGTGGCCGGCCGGCTGACTAGTTTGTTTCCCAAATAGTTTCCCACTATAGATTCATGCAAATAGAGGTACATTTACTCTAAATTCTACCTTCCTCCTTCCTACCCCACTATTGTAAATGTGGTTGGCTCGGACAGTTAGTAAGAACGGCAAAATAATTTTGTACTTATATACTTAACTTTAACTAGCCGGTATTATCCTCACTAATATAAGACTTAAATAGCCAAAGCTATTATTTATGATTTTAGCGAGGATTACTCCATCTAGATATCATATTCTGAAAATTGAAAAATGACACCTGGACACGGGAATCTAACCCGGAAACTTTGGCTAAGTACGCCAATGTTCTACCACTGAGCTATCCAGGATTCGTTATTACAGAATATGATATCTAGATGGAGTAATCCTCGCTAAAAGCATAAATAATAGCTTTGGCTATTTAATTCTTAGTATGTAATCCCGTACAATTATAATAATTGTACAAATGGCAGCAATAAGCCAACTACCGAGTCGAAGATGGCTGCGTTATCTGATAGCTCGTGATATTAATATAAGCACATACTTTTAGCCGACGATTTCCACACGTCTATCATAGACTCTGCCTTAAAATATGAGTGAAGAATGACCCTCGGCACGGGACGATTCGTATATAGCTCAGTGGTTAGAGCATTGGCGTACTAAGCCAAAGGTACTGGGTTCGATTCCCGTGTCCAGCTTTCATTTTTCAGAATTCACTAATATAACTAAACCTGAATTAACCCATTTTATCCTGAGCGAACTTATTTTAAGCTATCCTCTTATATAGGCCTAGTTAATGTTTTTATAGGCTGTGAGTTGCCCTCTTATGAAAGTATATTATTAAAATAACCAGAGTTCCGACAGTTATTTTACCATATACCTAAATGAAGTAAACCCAAACTCACACTTACACACGTTAGGTCCTCGTATAAAGACTCAAATCTGAGTCCCTAAGGCTATCAGACGTACACACGATCAACTGAGCTATAGTTGAATGTTTATAGAAAGGACCTCTTACAAAATACAAATATTCTGTAGTTTGGTACAACCAAAATTGATAAGACTTGCATTTTATAAGCGTTAATTTAGGTCGTTTTACAGTTGGACCATGAGTTCCTTCTTGGGAATTGTAAACAAGGTGTACTGTTGTGGGCCCACGACTTGGCCCCGGCTGTTGAGACGATACATTTAGGATGTTTGTAAATGTTTTCTCAAGCTGAACGAAAAGCATCAGTGATGGCTATTAAGACACAACAAAATGCACGGTAATCTAACCTAGCCTAAACTAACCTAGTATAACCTAGCCTAAACTAACCTAACCTAAACAAGTATAACCTAATATAAGGCAAAACAATTAGTAGGGCAGCAGGTCTATTATCTGTTATACTAATCCTCCTGGTCAGTGACCATGGCCCAACTAAGCTATGACGATAATCCTCCTGGTCAGTGACCATAGCCCAACTAAGCTATGACGATAATTCTCCTGGCCAGTGACCATGGCCCAACTAAGCTATGACGATAATCCTCCTGGCTAGTGACCATGGCCCAACTAAGCTATGACGATAATCCTCCTGGTCAGTGACCATGGCCCAACTAAGCTATGACGATAATCCTCCTGGCCAGTGACCATGTCACAACTAAGCTATGACGATAATCCTCCTGGCCAGTGACCATGGCCCAACTAAGCTATGACGATAATCCTCCTGGTCAGTGACCATAGCCCAACTAAGCTATGACGATAATTTCCTGGCCAGAGACCATGGCCCAACTAAGCTATGACGATAATCCTCCTGGCTAGTGACCATGGCCAACTAAGCTATGACGATAATCCTCCTGGCCAGTGACCATGGCCCAACTAAGCTATGACGATAATCCTCCTGGCTAGTGACCATAGCCCAACTAAGCTATGACGATAATCCTCCTGGTCAGTGACCATAGCCCAACTAAGCTATGACGATAATTCTCCTGGCCAGTGACCATGGCCCAACTAAGCTATGACGATAATCCTCCTGGCTAGTGACCATGGCCCAACTAAGCTATGACGATAATCCTCCTGGTCAGTGACCATGGCCCAACTAAGCTATGACGATAATCCTCCTGGCCAGTGACCATGTCAGAACTAAGCTATGACGATAATCCTCCTGGCCAGTGACCATGGCCCAACTAAGCTATGACGATAATCCTCCTGGTCAGTGACCATAGCCCAACTAAGCTATGACGATAATTCTCCTGGCCAGTGACCATGGCCCAACTAAGCTATGACGATAATCCTCCTGGCTAGTGACCATGGCCCAACTAAGCTATGACGATAATCCTCCTGGCCAGTGACCATGTCCCAACTAAGCTATGACGATAATCCTCCTGGCTAGTGACCATAGCCCAACTAAGCTATGACGATAATCCTCCTGGTCAGTGACCATAGCCCAACTAAGCTATGACGATAATTCTCCTGGCCAGTGACCATGGCCCAACTAAGCTATAACGATAATCCTCCTGGCTAGTGACCATGGCCCAACTAAGCTATGACGATAATCCTCCTGGTCAGTGACCATGGCCCAACTAAGCTATGACGATAATCCTCCTGGCCAGTGACCATAGCCCAACTAAGCTATGACGATAATCCTCCTGGTCAGTGACCATAGCCCAACTAAGCTATGACGATAATCCTTCTGGTCAGTGACCATGGCCCAACTAAGCTATGACGATAATCCTCCTGGTCAGTGACCATAGCCCAACTAAGCTATGACGATAATCCTCCTGGTCAGTGACCATGGCCCAACTAAGCTATGACGATAATCCTCCTGGCTAGTGACCATAGCCCAACTAAGCTATGACGATAATCCTCCTGGTCAGTGACCATGGCCCAACTAAGCTATGACGATAATCCTCCTGGCCAGTGACCATGGCCCAACTAAGCTATGACGATAATCCTCCTGGCTAGTGACCATAGCCCAACTAAGCTATGACGATAATCCTCCTGGTCAGTGACCATGGCCCAACTAAGCTATGACGATAATTCTCCTGGCCAGTGACCATGGCCCAACTAAGCTATGACGATAATCCTCCTGGCTAGTGACCATGGCCCAACTAAGCTATGACGATAATCCTCCTGGTCAGTGACCATGGCCCAACTAAGCTATGACGATAATCCTCCTGGCCAGTGACCATGTCAGAACTAAGCTATGACGATAATCCTCCTGGCCAGTGACCATGGCCCAACTAAGCTATGACGATAATCCTCCTGGTCAGTGACCATTGCCCAACTAAGCTATGACGATAATCCTCCTGGTCAGTGACCATGGCCCAACTAAGCTATGACGATAATCCTCCTGGTCAGTGACCATGGCCCAACTAAGCTATGACGATAATCCTCCTGGTCAGTGACCATGGCCCAACTAAGCTATGATGATAATCCTCCTGGCCAGTGACCATGGCCCAACTAAGCTATGACGATAATCCTCCTGGTCAGTGACCATGTCACAACTGTTAGGCGCTGTTTATGGTTAATGACAAACATGATTTTAGTATATTTTCTAGCAGTCATATACTATTCTTCCTTTGAGGATACACCGGAACAAGTATGAATGGCCTACATATTGTTTGCAATATCCTCTATCCAGTGTGAAATAGTACACGTCTTATATCACTCATTTTATTGTTATAGTTTGTGAGCTGCCTTAATTTGTTTGAATGTATCGTAGTGTCGATATTACAACCAAGCACTTGATACGTAACAATATATTTTACTGCTGATAAGTTGACGTTGAAATGTATCATCTCTGGCTTTTATAATATAATAAAATATTACTGAAATAAGATATTTTATTATTAATCACAAATGTTATTATTTCCTTTTAAATTGACTTATTTTTTAAATTTTGTAGTATTTTAATATACTATAATTCACTATTCCAAACACTTTTGTGTGGCCAATATTTATCATCTAATTTTAAATTACAAACAAGTGAAGAAATATTGAAAATGGCAGGTTTCCTCTGAAACGGGGGTTTAGGAAAGTATTAGTAATATTCAAACATTATATTGAGTGATTATAAAATGGTAATTACCTATTGCCTATTGTGAAAATATTGTATTCAATCTTAAGTCATGTGTCAACACTTTTCGGGTAGAATAGCACTCAATGTGGACAAAACATTACACAATATCTTGTACATAATTATTGTGTATGATAAATAGTGTATTGTGTTCTTGTGTACTATACTAAAGGTTAAAGAACTATCTATTAAAATTGAGTGGAATCAATCCAGCTTGATTGGTGTTATACTACGTTTTATAAATGCAAAACAGGACATTTCCAATGGTTCGCTCTGTCACGTGTTTTATACGTTAAACAACCATTTACTGATAATAAACTACTACACATTTATCTCTTTGTTTGGATACCAGATAATTCTTGAAAGTATTTTACTGTTTGGAAATACGCAACTTCCTCGTGTTCATATAACATTCGCCAGCGGCCCAAGTGTTAGGGAAAAATATCTTGCTGAGCTCTTAACGATTATTTGCTATTATCTTCAGTAAATATAGGTTTTACCACCAGTATGTAATTTTTACTAACTAATCTTAAGTAATAAAAGGGTGAATTTTTTTATATTCCCTCAAAAGAGGATTAGAATGCAAATTAGTGATCCCCACATCAGTGGTTACGTGGTCTAAGACGTCAAGCTTGCAATAGGCTGGATTTTTGTTTTGCTGTCAACATTGATAACATTATACTTTATTAGTAGTATTATATAATATTAAAAAATAGCAGTTGAAGGTCACATGATTCTACGTATAGTTATTATATTGAATTTTGGAAACAGCTTTTGCAAGGCTGGGCGCACACCAAAAAAGCACAGCAAGACCAAGCAAAAGCGTTTTTGATTTATTATACCTCAAAACCATAACATTAATTCAATGTATTCAAATTGAACTTCCGCACACAGATTAGTCAAAATCAAAAGCTCTTTAAAGCAAATTGTTTGGTCATCATTCAAAAAGTAAAATCACCAAAAAGCATAACAAAGCGCAAGTAGTCATGCCTGAAACCTAAACACGATGGTACGAAGGAAAACATTTCTGTCTACGCATGCGCCAACCATCCCAACAATCTCGGACCCAGAACGTGTACGCCCAGTGTTGCAATAGATTGTCAGTCATGGAGCTAGACGCTGACAAGATGATCGTGTTGGTGCAATCTAGGAGTTAGACGCTGACAAGATGATCGTGTTGGTGCAATCTAGGAGTTAGACGCTGACAAGATGATCGTGTTGGTGCAATCTAGGAGCTAGACGCTGACAAGATAATCGTGTTGGTGCAATCTAGGAGCTAGACGCTGACAAGATTATCGTGTTGGTGTAATATAGGAGCTAGACGCTGATAAGATGATCGTGTTGGTGCAATCTAGGAGTTAGACGCTGACAAGATGATCGTGTTGGTGCAATCTAGGAGCTAGACGCTGACAAGATGATCGTGTTGGTGTAATATAGGAGCTAGACGCTGACAAGATGATCGTGTTGGTGCAATCTAGGAGTTAGACGCTGACAAGATGATCGTGTTGGTGCAATCTAGGAGCTAGACGCTGACAAGATAATCGTGTTGGTGCAATCTAGGAGTTAGACGCTGACAAGATAATCGTGTTGGTGCAATCTAGGAGCTAGACGCTGACAAGAAGATCGTGTTGGTGCAATCTAGGAGCTAGACGCGGACAAGATAATCGTGTTGGTGCAATCTAGACTACCTCTGTATGATTACACAGCGACAGAGATGTATTGTACATAGTACTTTGGCAGAAAATAGCGATTAAAATGAGTGCACCCAACAACTTCTCTCAGGATACAAAACAGCTTAAAGCAAAAAGTTCTGTTTTAAGAAAAAATGCTTTTGCTTTGTTTTTCTGTGCTTTTTATATGTGCGGCCAAACCACCCCTATGACACACTACTCAAGACCCTATATAAAAGTTGATCAGAAGTTGAAGCTTTCTAGTTGCACGATTTGCCACTATATGAGAAAGCGTTGTGATCGTTGCGGATAGTTGTGACGTTTTATAACAAATGCTGTTCAGATTTATAAGATTGTATTTCTGCACAATGGCTTCACATGTCAAAAATAAAAATAAATGTAAGTTTACAGATTGTTTTAAAACTGACGTGTCAGTGTTCATACGCCCTCAAATTTCGAGGGACATGATTGTGAGAAAAAAATACAAGAAATATTTCTTGTCAAAAGAACTTTAGAAAAAAACAACAAATCTAATTATAGATTTTGTGATAAACATTTTTGGCCAAAATATATTCTACAAGAGTGGATTGTAGCAGATACTGATGAAATAATTTTGCAAAAGTAAGGTGTTCAATTGCTTTTTATAATTTAAGATTAGTTTTTCTTTTATTTATTTCCACATTGGTTGATCATTGTTTGCAATAAAAAAAACTTCTGCTAGATATCAGTTACCACCACTCCTATGTCGTTGGCTACTTGTATGTTTATTTATAAATTATAACAGTGATATTTCTACTGCCTTAACTTTAGAAATTATTTATATACCAAAGTAAAAAAGTGTATTTTTTAATTTGGGATGGTGCTCTAGAACTGATACAAGTAAAACACTGTATTTTCTCAAAACATCAAATTACTAAGAAATTTCTATTACCATTTATACTTGCAAGTAAACGGCAAATCAAATGATACCATAATTATATCTAGGCCTATTTAATATACTTTGATTTTGTAATATTCAGACATCTCACTAAAATCAAAATCCAGGCGAAGGACATTTATTAGCACATGAAAGGTTAGAAAGGTTAAGTAAGAAGGGGACTATGCTCAAAAACCTTACCCATAAATATTTAACTTATTTTTGTTAGTTATTAAAAATTGATATTTTAATGTATCAATACACTCACAAAGATAGGGAGAATCAATGGAAACTAAAATTATATTATTTTCATTCGAAAGTATTTTACAATATCATATTAAAAAGTAACACTATTTGTTTAGTTCTTTTTAATGGCACTTTCCACAAAAGTATTAAATTATTCATAAAGGATTGAAAATGCTCATATCCTTACGTGTTAAATTCTCTTAATATGAATGTACAACATCTTGGTAGTAACAATCGATATGTTGCTGCAAGTAATTTTACCTGGGACCATTATAAAGACGGAAGTACCAAAGTACTATGTTTAGATCTCATTTTTTAAATAATAAAACGCTAATGAAACTTTATAGACTGTATGCAAGAACAAAATTAGTAAAAGTGAAGGGTGAGTGGTATTGATTTGCCTCGGTATTGAGCCATCTGCAAGAACGTACTCTCGAAGACAGCTAATTAACACCACTCACACTTTCGATTGTAAATTCATATTTTTCAAATCCACTCAAAAATCATACTTCTCATTCTCTCTTCACGTTTGCTTATTTCATTCTTGCATTCTGTCTTATCCCTTTATTGAAGGAAAGGCTCTAATTTTCGTATTCAGACAAATTACCCTAAATGCTACTCATCACGATTAAATCAAAAATCCCCTCAGATGCTATTAGCAAGATGGTAAGACTGATTGATACCTTAGTCCCTTCATACATAAATACATTTTAATAATAATTTATAGCCATGTTTATATGATCAAATTTTACCAAACAAATAATTACCATGTGATTTATAATACAGTATTTCAAATTTAAATTATCTTAAATCGATGAGCAAATGATTAATTGTAGTTTGTATGCTATAATTTGTTGTGAGCTATTTATTTATTCATTAGTTATCACATTCGGGATAAAGTAATTACTCTGAAAATTGAAAAATGACACCTGGACACGGGAATCGAACCCTGGACCTTTGGCTTAGTACGCCAATGCTCTGACCACTGAGCTATCCAGGAATCGTCCCGTACTCAGGGTCATTCTTCACTCATATTTTAAGGCCTTGATTCCTGGATAGCTCAGTGGCTAGAGCAATGGCGTACTAAGCCAGAGGTCCCGGGTTTGATTCCCGTGTCCAGGTGTCATTTTTCAATTTTCAGATAATGAGATCTTGATGGAGAATTCCTCACTTAAAAAGCATTAATAATAGCTTCGGCTATTTGATACTAAAATAATTACTGTCTAACAGTAAAATGTAAACTTGGAGGTTCAAACTTCTCTTAAAAATTAAAATTGCGCACGCACTATTCCGCAACGACACTAACGCCATTTGGCTTCAACGTCTGAGACTGGAACTAAAGAGTGTCCAAATTCTGGGCCAAACTAACTTTCCTAAAAGCTGTTATCTGAATCCGAGTGTAGCCGACTGACAGCCTAGCGGCGGGTGGTAGTGTACTTAGATCTAGAGTGGGATATGTATAGAGATTGTAAGCAACAACACCTTGGACACGGCTCACCAACCAATGATAAAGCAGCTACGATAGTACGCATGCGCATGATTTAGCTAACCTGTCAACCATGACCCTTGCACTTAAAATGTATTATCATACATTATCCTAGAAATGATATGAGGTATCTTTAACTCCATACTTACATGAAGCAAAGCATTTATATGTTTAACACGTTAGAGCAGTAAACATCTTGGGGCCCATTACACTGCCGATTTTTGGGGTTCCTAACCTTCCCCCCCCCTTCCTCTGACCCCAAAATTACTTGTAATGTGTATGATAACACACCACTAGCAGTCGACTAACTTACTAACTGGTAGTGACACTTTTTATTTATATCATAATAGCTTTAGCCCGCAGCTTTGCTTGCGTTCATGTCAGTTTTAAAACATGTTCACTAAAACGATAGCGTTTCTAGTCTCAGAGTTTTTAATTTCCCGCACAGAGGAGAAATCACGCAACGTATCTTATGTAAAGTTTGATGAGCCCGTTTCCAATTATAGAAATTACGAGGAAATGGCTGACCGTATTTTGAAAAACGACCTCTCATTTTAAAGGTTAGGGATTAAGGATGTCGCCAAAAATAGTAGTTTACAACTAGTATCCTATTTTCCCAGCTAATTTTTAGATTTTAATTCTTTGTTCACATCATCATGGAAACCTTAATAAAATATTTCTCTTTAGTTAAAAATAATAGCAGTTCAATTCTTACTAAAGAGGTTTGGTGCAATGGCTAATTAGAGGGTGTCCTGGTGGTCTAGGGGTAAGGTGTCAGACTTCTGTGCTGAGGGTCCGGGGTTCAATCCTCGGTCCCGGCACAGATTTATCTGATTGTCAAACCCTTCCTTCATCTCTGACAAGACGTGTATTAATCACAACTTGTGAATGTGTGGAATGCCAGGCCTCCACCGTGGTTCGGATTCCACGTTAAACTGTAGGTCCTCCATTTCATCTCACAATCACCCTACCATTACACATTAGCCTAAGTGCGTATAACCCGAACGGGTAGTAAGACGCGGTGCTAATAATAATAATAATAATAATGATAGATAGAGATCTGAGAGAGGGGTGGTTTGAAGTTATCATCGTGTCGTGAAGGGGGAAAATATAAGTTTTAATTCAAACTTAATACCGAAAGTTAAAAATGTATGTGAAGTTGAGAGCCTTTGACGAATAACTAGAATCTTGAGTGAGGGCTTATAATATATATATATTTTCCAATAAAAAGCTTAGAATACAGTTTAGTGAAATAATCTACAGCCATCGCCGCAACGATCCACTAGTTAGGTGGACATTACCATGATGAACTTGGAGTTGATAAAAGATGTGTCTTAACAATAAAAAAAAAATCAATATACTGTAATTATTTCTGTTTTAAGATTAAACACAGAGAATATTTGTATTAAATGAAGGAAATAAACTAACACAATTTAAGGCAAGTCCTATTTTTGAACAAGGTTAGTTGTTATATTTTATTCAGGAGTGATCAGTAACAGGCTGCTGTTAGAACTATCACAGGAACACACCACATATAGTTAGTTGTTCACGTGAGAAACATTTGCCGTGGAGATCAGCAACTGTCACCTTCAAGGTTTGTCCTTTTCCTGTGTTGATGGTCATCGCATGAGGAACCTTGATAGGAGACTGCATACATCTAAACGGGTCTGATGGAACCATGAGTATTCTCGGTAATAAGACCCATTCTCACGTGGTGCACCTTGTCGCCTCTGTGATAAGGTTTTGCAAACTTTCTACCTGCGAGCGGGTCCCATTACACGGTTTACACGCAGCAAAAAGATGGATCCTCAAATTTTAATTGAATAGCATGGATGGGTAAAGCGAATTGACTAAGTAAATTACAAAATTAGACAGAAAAGTGCCTATGGACATTCAAGTGCGGTATGGTGCTTCAACTGGCCTTAAATACAATCATTAATTTTATCAGCCGATTCATTTTTGAGTTAAAGTAGTTTGCTCCTGGAACCACGAACTAGACTCGTTTGGCAAAAGACGTATACCAAAATGGATTGATTCCTAGATATCCTTGACACATATCAGGGGCGGCTCGTCCCTAAGGCGCGGAGGCGCGCGCCCACCATCCCCACGAATCCCCAGTTCCTTTTAACGTTATTATTCGCACTCTCACGACAATTTTATCTTGCCATAATAGTTTCAAGAAAAATATGTTTTTGGTTTAAGTAATAGCACGCAATGTTTTTAAAATGGCATGCGGTCGGGCGCGAGGTGGTCAGCGCCTGACATTGTGAAACCAAACCTTCCCACCCCTTCACCTCTTGTCTTCAAATGGCATGCAGTCAGGCACGCGATGGTCAGCGCCATGCATTGTGAAACCAAACCTTCCCTCCCCTTAACCCATTGTTCCCACCCTGCTATAGCTAGCTAGCTAGCATTGCTTATTCTTCTTTTGAAGGCGCACTCCCTTACGCGCCCTAAGGTTGAAAGCTTGTGAAATGTGTATAGCGTGAACCAGCAATAGTTATTGTCAGTCATCCTGCGTGCTCCTGCATCTTGAGGCTGTGGCTGTGTGTGGCGTGTGTGTTTATAATAATATTATGTAGGGTTATTTTAGGATAATTTTTATTTGAGTTATATGTTTTAATATTTTTTGTAACTAGGCTTAATATGAATAGTTCAATTCAGGCGCTTAAGACAACGAATATTGCAAGATTAACTCTTGATCAAAAAAGAGGATTGAAATCATTAGGTAGGCCATGTCCTGAATTTTGTATGGAACAAAGTGAAAAAAGAAAAATGAAAATCGAGTTTTTAGAAGACAGCTCAAGTCCAAAGATGCATACCAAAAAAATGGATGGATTTGCGGCTGTGATGTGGACAAATCTTTGTACTGTTTTCCGTGTATTTTGTTTTCTCCCAGAAAGAGTGGTGAATGCTTGTGGATAGTAAAGGGCGTCAATGATATAAAACATTTAACAGAAAAAATTAAGAAACATGAAATATCTGTGAATCAAATGAATAGTGTCGTTGATCTTTCTTTGCTAGGCAAAGTAAACATATCGTCTAGTCTAGACTCACAATATAGAGAAAACGTTAAAAAAAACACAATACTAACGTTGACAAAAATAGGCACATATTAAAAAGGTTGATTTCATGTGTTAAATTCTGTGGTGTTTTTGAATTACCTCTCAGAGGTCATGATGAATCAGCATCATCTACAAAGCCTGGTGTCTACAGAGGTTTAATTAATTATACTGCTGAGCTGGATTCTACAATGAAAGACCATTTAGAATCAGCCACTGTATTCAAAGGAACATCGAAAATAATACAAAATGACATACTGGATTGCATGCTTAATGTCTGTAGGGAGGAAATAGTAAAGCAGATACAAGATTCTGAATTTGTAGCCATCGAATGTGATGAGACAACTGATGTAACGAACCATTGTCAGATGGTATTAGTTTTTAGGTATGTGTTTGAGGGGTTGGCTTGTGAGAGGTTTTGGGGGTTGCTTATTCCTGAAGGAAGATGTGCAGAAACTTTAGCAAACTACATAATGGACCACATCAAACCTCTTCTAGACACTTCAAAAGGAAGTTTAATAGCACAGACGAATGATGGTGCTAATGTTAAGAGTGGCTCTGTTAGGAGTGTACAGGCCAAGATTAGAGAAACATACCCATTTGCCTATTTTGTACATTGTTACGCTCATCAGCTAAATTTGATATTGGAAAAATCAACCAGTGCAAACAGCAAAGTTCGAGTTTTTCCTCAAACCTTTCTGCCATTCCCGCATTTTTTTCGCACTCATCTCTACGATCTGACGTTTTGGAGAAAGTAGTACAAGTCAGACTACCCAGAGTTTCTACAACAAGATGGAACTACAACATTCGAACTGTTAACGTTGTGTACGAAAATAGAGATAAGTTGAAGGAATGTTTCGAAGTTCTTGAGGAAAAGTGCACAAACAAACTTACTGTTAACGAGGCGAGTAGCCACAGAAGAGCTTTTCAGGACCCAAATTTCATGTTCTGGCTAACTCTTTTCCACAAAATTTTACCTCACGTGCATATATTGTACCAACAACTACAAACCAGGAACAGGGACAGTGTAATGTGGCAAAATGACATTTGCATTTTGAAAATGAGATACAGAAAGAAAGGGGGCAAGTTAATGAAATAGAGAAGCAAATAAATGAAGAGTTCCCTGAACAACCAAGAAAAAGGAAAAGTAATGTTGAATGTAGCACCAGAGTGGGGGATGCTAAAGAAGTGTGTGATGTTATTACAACTAATGTAAAAGACAGATTCGCTTTTACTGGTCATTTGGAGGCAGCTTCTTTGTTATGTAATGAGTCATTTCCCCAATTTTCTACTTGCTTTCCGGAAGAAAAAACTCACGCGAGTAATCCAACACTACCCATTCTTAGAAAAAGAAAAACTCTGGTCTGAATTGGGACTTTTATACAGACGACAGGACTTTGACATTAAAGGAGCAATACAACTATTGAACTTCATGGAGAAAAATAACATTAGTTCAGTTTTCAATGTGGTGACGAAGCTTCTAAAAATTATCATAACGACCCCAATGACGTCTGCTGAACCTGAACGTTGCTTTTCTACACTGAAAAGAATAAAGACTTTCTTAAGGAATACAACAACAAATGGCAGACTTAATGCTCTAGCGATGGTAGCCATAAACAAGGAACTTATCACACAAATGAAGGACTTTGACGACAGAGTTATGGAAAAGTTCATTAACTTAAAGGAGAGGCGTATGGACTTCGTATATAAATCATTTCTTTGTTTATTGCGTTCTAAGTCATTTCTCGCAAGTGTAAATAATGTAAATATTGTGTATCCTACATATTAATGTTGTGAGATTGTGAGGACATTGAACATACATACATATATATCTATGCACATTACACAGCTGCAGTTTCTACAACACATCTACGTTCTTTGGGGTGAGTTTATTTTTTTTATCTTTGCATGTTGTTTGTGATATTAATTTTTGAGTTTAACTAAATGAATATTTAGCAAAACATACTCCGAAATTTGTGTCTTCCTTTAAATATATTATTTAGAAATAATTTATTAATTAAACAGGCTGCGCCCTCCAGCTTCTAAAGTGACGAGCCGCCACTGACACATATATTAATAAATAAGTCTAGTTATTGTCTCCGTATAGGTGGAGACGCATGTTGGTTGACAGGGAAAGTTTCCCAGCGTCTGGATATATGTAAGAACTTTTCAGCTGGGCGTAGACTTCTTCAGCTCTACTGACTCGGAATTACCGGTAGAGTTTACCGGATGTCTCCCGAGAACAAAGCGCCGACACTTCCTATGAGCACATTGTTGCTTCTGAGATCTCTCAGAGCTTTACTTAGATCTTCAATAATGGTCTTATGCGACATTGTACTCTCGTTCTATAATTTAAGATATAATTTTTGCAGTAATTTTGATGTGAAACTTTGCTTCGATATGTAGCACGGCAATTTGGTCATTAGAAAAATGCAAAGGTAATTTAAATGTCACATTTGCTGTACTTCCTCTTCCTAGTAAAGTAGCGGCTGTACCCAATGAAGACACTGCAAAGGTAATTTAAATGTCACATTTGCTGTACTTCCTCTTCCTAGTAAAGTAGCGGCTGTACCCAATGAAGACACTGCAAAGGTAATTTAAATGTCACATTTTCTGTACTTCCTCTTCCTAGTAAAGTAGCGGCTGTACCCAATGAAGACACTGCAAAGGTAATTTAAATGTCATATTTGCTGTACTTCCTCTTCCTAGTAAAGTAGCGGCTGTACCCAATGAAGACACCGCAAAGGTAATTTAAATGTCATATTTGCTGTACTTCCTCTTCCTAGTAAAGTAGCGGCTGTACCCAATGAAGACACCGCAAAGGTAATTTAAATGTCATGTTTGCTGTACTTCCTCTTCCTAGTAAAGTAGCGGCTGTACCCAATGAAGACACCGCAAAGGTAATTTAAATGTCATATTTGCTGTACTTCCTCTTCCTAGTAAAGTAGCAGCTGTACCCAATGAAGACACTGCAGAGGCAGTATATCCCTCAAACCTGAGTTTAACCCGGAATAAATTAATTGTTAATGTATTTCCTTTACCTTCGGGTGCATCTTAAGAGAACACTTTTCCTACTGGATCTAGAACACCTTTATGAATACGGTAAGTTGTTCTGTGTTTATACAGGCTTGTTTATATTCAAAGTTTGTAGTAGGAATGGCCGTTCGTTTGTCGTCTCTGTAAAATATAAATCAGTACAAATTGTCGGGTAGAAGAACTACTTCACGCTCTGTTCTGAGAGATACCTTACAATTTAGTTGAGTAAATTATAACCGGCATTAAAATATCTTCATTGAAGTCCAAATTGTCTACTGATTACTCTGTTCTGATTCTATCGTCACTATCCTAGGACATGCTTTCACTGTGGCAAGCCAAAGTGGGAGGGGAGCTGTCACGTGACAAATATTAATGACGGAGAAATAGTCTCAGCGCTTTGGAAACTGATTGGTAGGATACGTGGGTTACGTAATTCAATGTCCGTAAGTATTCAAATAAAGTTGGACCTTCGATGACACGGAGCCGCACTCTCAAATAATAACACACTATAATATTAGGGTGTACGGTATGTAAGGGAGTCACCCTTCAAACACTCCAGGAGGTTCCTTAACAGAATCCACTTCAGATTCAAGTACCTTGGAAGCTGGATCACAGCCAACAACCTTGTACGAGAAGACATCAGTGCAATGGTAGCGTTACGATGCATGTTCAGTCTGAAGAATATGCTTAAGTGCTGTTGCACACGTACCTATATTATCGGTACGTGTGCAACAGCACTTACTCAGAGGTTTTGTCGAGGAGAACTAAAAGGAAGATTTATATTATCATCATATTCTATCCTGTTTCACGAAGTTGAGACACTGAGCATGACCAAGTAAGATCGTCAAATCTTGCTTGTTGTGGGATGTAGGATAATATCAGGCGCAGTATGAGAAGATGTCAGATGGAGAGTAAGATCCAACGAGGAGATGTATACATTCATGAGCTAACCGGATCTACATGATCGCTGGACAGTTGATTGGTTGATTGAATGATTGACATGTATTTTAGTAGAAGTTGGAAAATAGGACCATACAGTAATCACAATACCAAATAAATACATCACGCTTAGCCTAAAATACTAATACTTAACACCGCGTCTTACTACCCGTTCGGGTTATACGCTTAAGTACTAATTACACTAATGGGTTAGGAATTGGGAAGTTTTAATATAGAGGAAGTGAAATATGCCTTGCCATTGCTCGTGCATCGGACAGGACAAACATATCTCTGACTATGACTGAAATGACGTCACGAGGGTCCTTAAACTATATACACATTGTTACGTCACTCATGGAAAATGTGTTGTGGATTACATAGCATGTTGGTCCTGTTGCTGACTGATATAAGCGCAGAGTAACTATTGCTTAAACCCGAGGTTTCCAACCTGGCTGTCATGACCCCATTTGGGTAACAATGCTTGTTGAGGTTTTAGCTTTATATTTACCTCTTCAAGTGATTTTAATGAGTTTATGAAGGTACGAAATTCAAATATAAATGTAGGCCTAGGTGATTAAAATGATAAAAACTTTTAAGTTACTGATTGAGATCCTGTTGGCTATCTCACTCTGATAGTAAATATACTATTGCAGCTTGTGACGCAGCAAGAGCCCCCCCCCCCCCCCCCGGGATTGTTGTTAGTTGTTGTTGTATAGTCATTATAATTATAAGTAATTTATAACAATTAAAACAAACACTGGTAATCCCGCGAGCCTAACGCCACACACTTCTTTGGTTTGGTTTTTTAGTGACGGGAAAGTCAGGATTTGAATTAAACCCAGGTGTACTGGGGTAATTTTACCTTAATGGTTTGCCCCTCTCCCAGCATGCAAATAGGGGTACATTTCCTCTTACTTAATGGCTACCTACCTCACTTGTGTATTTAAATGTGCAGAGCCTGTACAAGTAGTAATATTTAATGAAAATAATATAAAACTAGGATATGAACGCTTGTAGGTCATCAAAGGGTCGCGATGGTTCGGAGAGAGAAATTGGAGTCAAAGGTAAAATATTGTAAACAAATGACATTGACCAATACACGTACTACTCCTAGATGATTCATGCCTAGTTATTTCATCTGTACGCACGTAAACATGATTTATCTTCAGGTGTGACGTCATTTTAAGCCAATAAATAACATGCACAGACTTTAGGACTCCTGTAACCGTGACGTCATTGAAACAAAAACCATTGCGGATTGCAGTACATGTTGGTCCCGTTGGCTGCTCAGATTCGATGTGGGGTCTATTCATTACTAAACCAGTGTTCCTTAAATTTGTTGTGAGGATATAATTATATCAAATTGTCCTATATTAGCCAATAGATACATATATACATGGATGGTTTCAGTATGACCTCCTCATTGCCTTATCCTTAATTCTGGGTTAATTTATTGGTGATGTATTGAATCATTTAGGTTTTAATCACAACATTGGCAGTTATTTTTAGTACTGTATGTCTTTTATATTGAGTTTTATTCCTTCCAAATGTTGAAGTCCAAAGTGAGGGCCGATGAGGTACAAGGGTGTTCGAATTGTGAACGCTTCAACGAGCATGAGATAATGAGATGCCCATCAGAACGGTCACAAACCGAAATCCCTGTTTAACTGTGGACGGTGGCAGGCCAGTCTTCATCTTGACTTGAGGAGTGGGTGGCTCTTGGAGTTTTGTTGGCAGGCAAGTCTTCCATCTTGACTTGAGGAGTTGGTGTCTCTGGGAGTTCTGTTGGAAGGTATCAGCTTGATTTGAGGAGTGAGTGGCTCTTGGAGTTCTGTTGGCAGGCCAGTCTTCATCTTGACTTGAGGAGTGAGTGGCTCTTGGAGTTCTGTTGGTAGGTATCACCTTGACTTGAGGAGTGGGTGGCTCTTGGAGTTCTGTTGGAAGGTATCAGCTTGACTTGAGGAGTGGGTGGCTCTTGGAGTTATGTTGGTAGGTATCATCTTGGATTTTAGTCGTAATTTTAATAATTAGAAAAACATTGTCAATTAATTGAGTAAATAGAAATGTTCAGCTATAAATAACTAAAAATGGACTAAGCATGTGGCTACAACCAGTTATAAGACAATATGACATATTGTCCAATTTTCTAATGTATTTTGGTTGTTAGCTTCTTGAAGGGAAATATCATCCCACTGCAGGTATTCTGAAATTTTAAAACAAATGAAACAATCCTCAGAGAAGATTGGCATTTCCTGTTGTGAACTTATTATTAATTGCCTTCATTTGTTGGAGGAAGGCTAGATATATTTTTACCTATTTTCCTTGATCTCAAAGTGGCGACATCTCACGTGAAACGGCGTAGACAATGAGGTAATTCTACCTTTCCTTTCCTTTTTTAAATTTATAACATAGAATGTAGGACTTCTATTGTTAGGCCATGTTGATACCTTTCTCCTCATTTTTGGGTTGGATCATATTTTAAAATAATGGGGATGTCTGAACGTCTGAACGTCTGAAACCCTCTCCTAGACGGCTCCCTTGAAAACGTTATCTCCCAGGCCAGTGATAGTAAAGTAAAAAGATAATTTTCCATATCGGTATATTTAGTCTATATCTAGCGAGTGTTTTTGGTACCTACAGCGAGACAAACATAGCCCATACATTTTTAAATAATTCAAAAATTGCTGTTTACCAAAATATTAATTTTAGCACCGCGTCTTACTACCCGTTACCAAAATATTAAATATGCATATAGTGTAATAGATATTTTTCACGTTAATAACCATTATTATTGATGTTTTTAATACACTAATAAGTAATAACAAATTGATACTAATAGCAGAATATTAGTTTTTCAGATTATGTATTTTTGTGGATTGTCTTCTACACATGCCATTAAGGTTTATATTGAGAGTAGCTTGGTAAATGTTTCCTGGAAGTACGTGGTATAGATAAAATAAATAACTGTCCAACTAAAATAGGAAACAAGAAAAGGGCTATCATAAAGTTGAACCATCTTGGTTCAGAAGCAAGCAGTAGGAATGTTTGGTGATGTGGAAGTGGCGAAGTATCAGAAAGAAGTAAACAAGTAGAATCGCTGTGTAAACTAATCATGGCCAAGTTGTGATATAAAGAATGTGTCATTACTGGTCTCCGACCCAACGGGAGGTGATTCCTTCAGAAAAAATATATGGAGGACATTTCCTCAAAGGTGATTGCTAAGGGATCTATGTGCCCTGGAAAATCGCGTTTTAAAATGCTTTTATGTAGAAATATCAGAAAGAACTTGAGCCAAGGAACAAATCCCTTGATAATATTTTGTTAAACCTCTGAAAACTTTGTTTGTCCCTTTCAAAGATTGACTGGGGGTTTCAACCCTCTCTTCGAGTTGAATTTTGTAACGTTGAGCTGTAATTGATTTCTAATGACGAATTATTAATCAACATATTTTAATTAACAAAAAAGGTCGTTTTGTCGGAACTCTTTCAGGTTCACCTTTTCCGAGAAAAGCACATGTTTAGTTTCATTACAGGTTGTTGGAGATAGGCAGCCAGCTGTGCAGTGTTGCGAGATGAAGAGTGTGGCAACCCTCCAGTTAATCCGTGAAGGGGGATGATATTACCAACAAAGTAGTTCAACGAAACATTATCCATGAATTTGTTGTTTTAACTCACGTTATTTCTGATTTTTTTATACACAAGAATTTTAAAACGGGAATTTCAAGGGTTCATGTCTCCCTTTCGGGAAAAGGTCGTTCATATATTTCCTACTTATTTTTTCATAAGGAATCACTTCCCAGTGGGTCGGAGACCAATAACGACTCACCCTGTATAGGAGAGGCTAGCGTTCAAGTATAATAGTTCGGAAGAGGGTAATTTCGATATTATGCTTCTTGAGATGCTGCTCGTAAAGCGCAATTTTCAAAATACATAGAAACAACTACTTCTCAGTGTGGTATAGAAACTGAAATTTGGCAAGTAGGTAAAGGGACCATCCCAAATAACCATAAAAGTAAAATTTTAAAATAGGATTATGATTATTGGAATTTAGAGGCCCGTCGACCAAATAAGGTCATTAAGGTTTTAAAATGGGACACTAGCAAATAGGGAAACTGGGCTATAATCATAAATAATGTATTTTTGGTGTGACAAAAAATTTAAATTTGCCATTCAAGTAGATAGCCAAATAAGTCTTAAAATTTAAAATTGGGAATCCTGGAAATGGGGGAGGAGGCAGAAAGTAGAAAAAAAAATCACTTTTTGATGAGGTAGAAAATTGAAATTTGGCAGGATTGCAGAGGGATTACTCAAAAAACCAAATAACTGTTAAATATTTATAATTAATAAGTGAGGGCTGGTGAAATGGGGGTTTAAAATTTTCAAAAATTAAAAGAATGAACTACTTCTCAGCGTGGTAGAAGATTGAAATATGTCAGCTCAGCATAAGGTCCAACCCAAACAACCACAAAGGTATACACATTTTTAAATTTCAAAATTAAAGACCCCAAAATTGGGATGGGAGGGATTGCTTCCAAAATTCTCAAAACTAATAAAAACAAACACTTTATGGTAGAGTAGAACATTGAGATTTTTTGTAAATATAAAGGAACAGCCCCAAATAACCAGAAGACTACGAAAATAAATTTAAAATGGAGGCCCTGAGAATTATCTGTGTTGGACATTTCTAAACCAATATTAAACAGTTATCGGTGTGGAAAAAATTGAATTTAATATGACAATAGAGGGACCACTCCATAATCCCATAAAGTTTGGAGTTTGGGTCTGATAAATTAGGGGTTGGAGGTGGTTCGAATTTTCTAAGCTATTAGAAAAGGTCCTTTTCGATACGGTAAAAAAAAAAAAAAATCGTAGAGGCAGAAGAAAACTTAAAATAAAATAGCACAAATAGCAAAGATGATGTTAATTGGCGTTGTAAGTGTAGTCATAAAAAGATAGACTCTTTAAACAACCTCTTGGAGCACAACTTGGTGACATAGCTTGGGGAACAATGATGTTCAATTATTAAATATGTTTCTGTAACACTGTCGATTATTTTATATATTCTCTTTGGTGTAATCTGATGCTTTTTTTCCAGCATGTTTTTTAACAATATATATTACTTAATTTCACTTATCTTATCATGCTTGGGCATAAAAGTCAGTGTCAATGTTCGTTTATGCATTTAGTTTTTGTGCTAGGCAATATTTCATATTAAATATTTTTTGATATTTTTTTAATGCCATAAATGGTTTAAGATTGGCAAAATGATATCAAGTTTGTGCAGGGAGAAACTCTAAAAAGTTGGCATATGGATGTTGAACAGCCTGGTTTGATATAGTTAGGATGTTGAACAGCTGGTTTGATATAATTAGGATGTTGAACGACCTGGTTTGATATAGTTAGGATGTTGAACGACCTGGTTTGATATAGTTAGGATGTTGAACAACCTGGTTTGATATAGTTAGGATGTTGAACGACCTGGTTTGATATAGTTAGGATGTTGAACGACCTGGTTTGATATAGTTTGGATGTTGAACGACCTGGTTTGATATAGTTAGGATGTTGAACGACCTGGTTTGATATAGTTAGGATGTTGAACGACCTGGTTTGATATAGTTAGGTGTTGAACGACCTGGTTTGATATAGTTAGGATGTTGAACGACCTGGTTTGATATAGTTAGGATGTTGAACGACCTGGTTTGATATAGTTAGGATGTTGAACGACCTGGTTTGATATAGTTTGGATTCAAAGAACGGTTCCAACTATAACTATTAAGATAAAAGAGAGAGAAAGTCTCTGTAGTACACCGTACCTTTTATTTTAGGGACGTTTTACCATGCCTATCAGATACTCACAGGTGGTAGTTTGAAGGCGGTGCATCCAGTGGCGGTGTAAGGTGTAGCGAAACAGTTTTATTTTTAGGGACTTGCCTTCAACCACCCTCTCACCCTCCCCAATAAACTTTAGAAAATTGAATGTCCCTAAAGGCTATTTGAAGTAGTCTCCCACTTACATTTTTTGACGTTTGGATGCTTCTAGAAGCTATTTAAATATTGATTAAAAGGCCATCTTTCAGCTTCAGATTTGACAATAGAATTGAAAATATTTCTATGGAAGGCGATTTATTCTAGGGGGTTAGAATTCTTTCAGGGGGGCAATACCCCCTTACATCCATATTATCAAGAAAAGGGGTTTGGGAAACCACATTGAGCATCACATGTGGAAAACCATTTCCAGCGACTCACCCGATATTCGACCCCCCACTTCCCTCAACTACCTCTGTGGGTTCACTATTTCCCACCCGATATTCGACCCCTCACTTCCCTCAACTACCTCTGTGGGTTCACTATTTCCCACCCGATATTCGACCCCTCACTTCCCTCAACTACCTCTGTGGGTTCACTATTTCCCACCCGATATTCGACCCCTTACTTCCTCAACTACCTCTGTGGGTTCACTATTTCCCACCCGATATTCGACCCCCCACTTCCCTCAACTACCTCTGTGGGTTCACTATTTCCCACCCGATATTCGACCCCTCACTTCCCTCAACTACCTCTGTGGGTTCACTATTTCCCACCCGATATTCGACCCCTTACTTCCCTCAACTACCTCTGTGGGTTCACTATTTCCCACCCGATATTCGACCCCTTACTTCCCTCAACTACCTCTGTGGGTTCACTATTTCCCACCCGATATTCGACCCCCCACTTCCCTCAACTACCTCTGTGGGTTCACTATTTCCCACCCGATATTCGACCCCTCACTTCCCTCAACTACCTCTGTGGGTTCACTATTTCCCACCCGATATTCGACCCCTTACTTCCCTCAACTACCTCTGTGGGTTCACTATTTCCCACCCGATATTCGACCCCCCACTTCCCTCAACTACCTCTGTGGATTCATAATTTTTTACTTTCTCTCTATCTTACAGGTAGAGAAAGTATTGTGATCGTCAAAAAATCGAACTCGAGATTTTGATGAATTTTGACGTTTCATGACTTCCTGAATCCGAAAAAGTGGTTTTTGAATTTCCGTCTGTCTGTCTGTCTGTCTGTCTGTCTGTCTGTACCTCCAACTAGAGCCTAAACTATTTTACCGATTGAGCTGAAACTTGATATCTAGGGTTTTCATAGGGTTGCCCCGAGGGGTTTTTGGAATTGGATATCTACCCCTAAAATTAAGGGTAGTTTACTGAAGGGCAAAAAGATAAAAAGTCGATTTTCTCAAAATCGGCTCTAACGATTTTGATTAAATTTCATTTATGAACATAAATAAATATTCCAAACAAAATGGCTACTCTCAATATTTCGGCAAAATCATTTTAAGGGCTCCGGTCTGATGCGTAAATTAACATTTTTTATAATAGCTCCGAAACTATTTGAGATATGAAATTACTTAGCATTACAAATATGTATATATATTTATAATACAAATATTTTATTCGAAACATATTTTTATAAAATCAATAACTTTCAATATATACGCAATTATATATATATTTTTAACTTTTTGGGCATTAAAGCTTAAGTATTGCGACCGTAAGAAAAACTAACCTGAAATGTTGATGGATGTCGACGTCTCATGACCCCCCGAACCCTTAAAAATAGTCTTTGCAATGCCGTCTGTCTGTGTGTCTATTAAAACTTAAAATTAAGGGTAGTTTACTGAAGGGCAAAAAGAGAAAAAGTCGATTTTCTCAAAATCGGCTCTAACGATTTTGATTAAATTTCATTTATGAACATTAATAAATATTCCAAACAAAATGGCTACTCTCAATATTTCGGCAAAATCGTTTTAAGGGCTCCGGTCTGATGCGTAAATTAACATTTTTTATAATAGCTCCGAAACTATTTGAGATATGAAATTACTTAGCATTACAAATATGTACATATATTTATAATACAAATATTTTATTCGAAACATATTTTTATAAAATCAATAACTTTCAATATATACGCAATTATATATATATATATTTTTAACTTTTTGGGCATTAAAGCTCAAGTATTGCGACCGTAAGAAAAACTAACCTGAAATGTTGATGGATGTCGACGTCTCATGACCCCCCGAACCCTTAAAAATAGTCTTTGCAATGCCGTCTGTTTGTGTGTCTATTAAAACTTAAAATTAAGGGTAGTTTACTGAATGGCAAAAAAGAGAAAAAGTCGATTTTCTCAAAATCGGCTCTAACGATTTTGATTAAATTTCATTTATAAACATTAATAAATATTCCAAACAAAATGGCTACCCTCAATATTTCGGCAAAATGGCTTTAAGGGCTCCGGTCTGATGCGTAAATTAACATTTTTTTAAATAGCTCCGAAACTATTTGAGATATGAAATTACTTAGCAATACAAATATGTATTATATATTTATAATACAGATATTTTATCCAAAACATATTTTTATAAAATCAATAACTTTCAATATATACGCAATTATATGAATTTTTTTAACTTTTTGGACATTAAAGTTTAAGTATTGCGACCGTAAAAAAAAACTAACCTGAAATGTTGATGGATGTCGACGTCTCATGACCCCCCGAACCCTAAAAAATAGTCTTTGCAATGCCGTCTCTCTGTGTGTCTATAAAAACTTAAAATTAAGGGTAGTTTACTGAAGGACGAAAAGAGAAAAATTTGGTTTTCTCAAAATCTGCTTAAACGATTTTGATTAAAATTCGTATCTAGGCGTTGATTAAGATTATAAATAAACTGGCTATTTTCATTTTCCTATGAAAATGATTTTTTAGGGTACATTACAGAAGCGTTAATTTCCGTATCTCCACAACTATTGGAGAAACTAAACAACTTATCATTGCAAAATTGTAGGACTATTAGAAATAAAAAACTTTTATTTGACATATATTTTTATAAAAACAGCAGTTTCTGAGATATTTGCAAATATATTAATACAATTTTGTGAGCTTTAGTTGTAAACCAAATACTACTTAAGTCTTAACGCAATAATACTCCAATGCCATAGAGTAATTAAATATAAGTAAGTATCTAAAAAAAGTATGTTATTTTTCCTTAAAAGCTCTTAGGAGAAATGTTTGCATAGCAATGATCTATCTCCATTTTAGACTCAATAGTCAATATTTACATTTTTTATTGGTCAAAATGTATAAATGAATAATTAAATATCAATGCGATGACTTGAAGATCTGCAACACCTTTTAAAATGTTAAAATTTTAACCAGAAATCGAAATTTTAATACGAAGTGTTGACCCTTGTGGAAGACATTAAACTGTTTGAAATGCTCTTAGGTGGACAAAGATGCGCCTCTTTTTCATCATTGATTATATATTATTGTATATTATTTTATGCGTGTTCTTATGTGGAGTGGTGATGATACAATGTACATTATTCCGTTCAGAAATCTTACGAGTTTATAGAAAGAGAGAGAAAGTCTGTGCGGTGTGCCGTACCATTTATTTTTATATAGGAGTGTGCCATGTACACAATTAATTGATGAAATGTCCAAGCCCTTCTTTAGCTGTGAATATTTTCAACGAAATATATACTTACAACTAATCGCCAGAATATCAAATTTAAAACAAATTGAAACAAATATTTAGCCTAAAGAAGTAATTTCCCAGATTAATTAATTATAACTTTGAAATGTATTAGCTGGTAGGTTGAGCCTATTATATTTGAATTAATACTCCCTTTTTTTTTTAACTGAAATGAGTTTATTAAAATATACACATTCAGATAGTATTCCTCAAGAGAAAAAAGTTTAATCATTAATTACAACACTTTCCAAAAATATTGATTTAACCCAATTATTACAAAAAATGTGAGTTTCAAATCACTAACATAATAGTACTTAAACATCTAACAATATAATAAGCTCAAATATAATTGTTAAGTCTATGAATTTTAGTAGCTTGGAAGTTGACTATAATAGAATTATTATTGTTTAACCCCAAGAAAAAATGACCAAAAATAAGCGTGATAATTTGACCATCACAAAACTACACAAAATACGTTTTTCGCTAATCTTTAAAATATAGGAGTTTGTAATATTAGTTTTTAAGAGTAGAATGAAGGAAGGACTCGAATGTTAAATTTGTTGTTTTAACAAAATATTTTTGACAGAAATTGATAAATACTGCTACAGTAAAAAAATTAATTTTTAATTTCTAATGCCAATGCTTTTGATTACCTGTTTGGAGCACAATCATATTTTATAGAAAATTTAAATACAAATAAAAGCTTCTTGTAGATGCCGCGGTGCTTATTACAAATTCAAGAACTGCTGAGATTATATTAGTGTAGAAAACTTTTGCGCGCCTCCTACAGGAGAGAAATATTTCCAAATTGCGGTATTTATCATGGTAATGTTTGTTCTTATACTTCAAAACTACTGAAACAATACTAAATTATCCAAACTTTTTGTCATGAGGATGTTTCAAAAATGATTTTATCTACTTGACATATGTATGTTTCTAAATACTTACTTTAGTCACAGAACCACGACCTTTAGAGTGAAATATCATTCAAAATGGACTAATTTTACCTCTTCTTGATTTTTTTAAAATGATAATAACTAAAATATAAGTTTTTTTTAACGCTATAAGGACATGTCAATAAGTTTCGTACCCATTTCAGAGGGAACAATATTTTGATATAACAAACCACTTGTTAAACATCGCGATATTTATAGACGTCTGTAAGGCGTCCCAACGCTCTGGTAGGGGGGCAGTACACTACTGAACATTACTCCTGAATTATGGTTTGACTACTTAGGTCAAACAAAAGGTTATAAAGAAAACCCCGTTAACACGCATTTCCTTCAACCTTAGTACATTGACCAAACACCACCCTAGTACCTTGACCAAAAACCACCCTAGTACCTTTACCAAACACCAGCCTAGTACCTTGACCAAACACCACCCTAGTACCTTGACCAAACACCAGCCTAGTACCTTGATCAAACACACCCTTGTACCTTGACCAAACACCACCCTAGTACCTTGACCAAACACCACCCTAGTACCTTGATCAAACACACCCTAGTACCTTGACCAAACACCAGCCTAGTACCTTGACCAAACACCACCCTAATACCTTGATCAAAACCACCCTAGTACCTTGACCAAACACCACCCTTGTACCTTGACCAAACACCACCCTTGTACCTTGACCAAACACCACCATAGTACCTTGATCAAACACCAGCCTAGTACCTTTATTGAACACTACCTTCTCCAAACACCACCCTAGTACCTTGATCAAACACCACCTAGTACCTTGATCAAACACCACCCTAGTACCTTGATCAAATACCACCCTAGTACCTTGATCAAATACCACCCTAGTACCTTGACCAAACACCACCATAGTACCTTGATCAAACACCACCCTAGTACCTTTATTGAACACTACCTTGACCAAACACCACCCTAGTACCTTGATCAAATACCACCCTAGTACCTTTATTGAACACTACCTTCTCCAAACACCACCCTAGTACCTTGATCAAACACCACCCTTGTACCTTGACCAAATACCACCCTAGTACCTTGATCAAATACCACCCTAGTACCTTGACCAAACACCACCATAGTACCTTGATCAAACACCACCCTAGTACCTTTATTGAACACTACCTTGACCAAACACCACCCTAGTACCTTGATCAAACACCACCCTAGTACCTTTATTGAACACTACCTTCTCCAAACACCACCCTAGTACCTTGATCAAACACCACCCTAGTACCTTGATCAAACACCACCCTAGTACCTTGATCAAATACCACCCTAGTACCTTGATCAAATACCACCCTAGTACCTTGACCAAACACCACCATAGTACCTTGATCAAACACCACCCTAGTACCTTTATTGAACACTACCTTGACCAAACACCACCCTAGTACCTTGATCAAACACCACCCTAGTACCTTGATCAAATACCACCCTAGTACCTTGATCAAATACCACCATAGTACCTTGACCAAACACCACCCTAGTACCTTGACCAAACACCACCCTTGTACCTTGATCAAACACCACCCTAGTACCTTGATCAAACACCACCCTAGTACCTTTATTGAACACTACCTTGACCAAACACCAGCCTAGTACCTTGACCAAACACCACCCTAGTACCTTGACCAAACGCCACCCTAGTACCTTGACCAAACACCACCCTAGTACCTTGATCAAATACCACCCTAGTACCTTGATCAAATACCACCATAGTACCTTGATCAAACACCACCCTAGTACCTTGACCAAACACCACCCTAGTACCTTGACCAAACACCACCCTAGTACCTTGATCAAACACCACCCTAGTACCTTGACCAAACACCACCCTAGTACCTTGATCAAACACCATCCTAGTACCTTGACCAAACACCACCCTAGTTCCTTGATCAAACACCACCCTAGTACCTTGACCAAACACCACCCTAGTACCTTGATCAAACACCACCCTTGTACCTTGACCAAATACCACCCTAGTACCTTGATCAAACACCACCCTAGCACCTTTATTGAACACCACCCTAGTACCTTGACCAAACACCAGCCTAGTACCTTGACCAAACACCACCCTAGTACCTTGATCAAACACCACCCTAGCACCTTGACCAAACACCACCTTATAGAAAGACATGACCTTTCAAAGACGGTCGGTCCAATGTAACACTGTGTGGAGTAAAGCGAGTAAAGAAACTAACATATGTTTGTCTCACCTAGAGTCCTCGACCACGCACCACTCTTATCTGCTCTCTGAACAGTGAATGTGGGAGGGAGGCTCTAGGAGGCACCTGCTAGCCCCCTCCCCCTCACTCACAGTAATGTTTTACTTCTTAACAGGTGGCTTGGCCCCCCTACCAGGCGGGGGTGTACACCGCTTTCAACAAGTTGGCTTCAACTTGAAATACATGGGCTGGCGGTAGACAGTACAATTGTTCATTCCTTGACTGATACCAAGCATTCATACGCCAGGTTATACATTCCTTGACTGATACCAAGCATTCATACGCCAGGTTATACATTCCTTGACTGATACCAAGCATTCATACGCCAGGTTGTCATCTACAATTGTCACTTTTATAATAATACTTATCAATGCTGACCGCTAAATATGTGTTTGTATTTTCCAAGCGGCTCTTCTTGTGAAAATTGGCCTGTAGCTATGATTGTGTGTATCTTACCACCCGTTCGGGTTACTACTGGGTTAGAGAAGGTGGTATTTAGAAGAAATGTACCCACAATCAGAGAGGGAAATCATTTACGAAAAAATTAATACACATTTTAAATCAAATCAAACCAATAGATGTATAATAGTAACTACAAAACACAAAAATTATATTTCATTTTACAGTGCTGTACCTAGTTTTAAAGTAAATTCTCATATTTAAAAAATTACTTTAGTTTCAATAAAGATAAAAGGCATAATTTAAATATACTCGAGTAGATCAAAAATATTGTTCAGGCTATTTAATCAGTTTGTTGTGTATTCTATACAGTCTAGAACAGGGGTTTCCAACTGGCGGCCCGCGAGACCACTTTTTGCGGCCCGCGCAATCATTTTAAGACATTTTTTTAAATCTCAAGAAAAGTTATGAAAACTATTTCATAGCTAGTTCAAAAAATGTATTAATATTCATACGGCAAAAATGATCAAACGAAGTTGATAAATAATTAATAGTCAGCCGTTCTACAAGTTACGCACTACATCGCTCGCCCAGCAAGGCTTGCTGGCTAATCCTCCCGTCTCCACTCACGCTCAATCGCGCTTGCTTGACGTGTAGTGAAGTTTCACAAGTTACTGTCCATTTTGAAGGCTTTGTTTTGTGTTGAGTGTGAAGTGTACCACTGCTTGAGTCTTTTACGTGTACAAAAATTGAGCGGAAACTCAAAGAAACGCAAAATTGAAAATGAAAACAGAATTTACAAGGAAAGCTGGGAGAGTGACTATTTAATTACTAACAACAGTGGGAAGCTTCAATGTTTGGTATGCATGAAAATTGTGTCTGTATCGAAGGAGAACAATGTTAAACGACACTACTCAACAATGCATGAGAACAAGTATGCAACCTATAAGGAAGAAGCTCGACACGCACTGGTTGCAGATATGTTTATTAAAGTCTTACAAAATCAGTCATCTTCCTTGTACGCCTCCTAGGCAGTGTCGCTTGAACTAGCAAAGGCAAAAAAAAAAACCTTCACTGAAGACAGTCTGGTTAAGAAGTGTGCTATGGAAATGGCAAAGGCTTTTGGAGATGCTAAAATAGCTGAGAAATTTGAATCAGTGCCACTTTCCAACCAAACTGTACAGAGAAGAGTCATTGACATGGAAGAACAAGTAGAAAAATCGCTGATTTGATTGGTTAAAGAAAGCATGCATTTCTCGCTATGCCTTGATGAAAGCACTGACCAGTCAGATGTCAGTCAGCTATTAATATTTGTGCGCACCACCTTCGAAGATTTCAGCGGTAAAGAGGAGCTATTTGATGTGTGCTCTCTTCAAGGGACAACCAAAGGGAGGGACATTTATGATGCTGTTAAAAAAACTGTCGACAGAGTTGGAGGCTTCAGTAAATGTTCAGCCATTGTGACAGACGGAGCGCCAGCAATGACAGGGAGAAGACAGGTCTGACGGGATTGCTAAAAGAAAATGGTGTAACGTGTCCTATGATCCACTGTCTCATTCACTAGGGAGCGTTATGTGGGAAATCAATGAAGAAAACGGAAGTTTTTAAATTTGTGGTTAAAATTATTAATATGTTAAGAGGTGGAAATCTAGCCCTTTTGCATAGACAACTAAAGAAGTTTTTGCTGGAAGTTGAGGCAGAATATGGAGACTTGCTGCTGTACAACTATGTAAGATAGCTGAGTGAAGGAAAGTGCCTTGAACGGTTGTTTGCTATTCACAAGGAAATCCTGAATTCCTTAATAAGTTTGTCTCGTCTGATACCACTGAACTAGAAGAAGAAATTCAAAGCCCAGAATTTTTAAAGCAGTTAGCTTTCCTAACAGACATGACAAATAATCTTAACACCTTAAACCTGAGTCTTCAAGGAAGAAACCAGGCCGTATCAGATATGGTGGGAATTGTAAATGGATTTCTAAGCAAGTTAAACCTACAACTTGAGCTGTGTGATCTACAAGCCGATACGTTCCTACAGACCAGAAAAGAAAAGTGATCACATTTTTTAAAACTGTTAATTAGCGGAAAATACCCAAACTTAAGACAATTTGGACTTAAAAATGACTTCAATGTTTGGGAGCACGTACATATGTAAAAGTATTTTTTCTTCTATGAAATTCATTAAAAATCAGGACAGAAGTCGACTTGCAGATTCTTCCTTGCTGCATCTTTTGAGATTAGCAACAACAGAGCTGGAGGTGGACAGTCGTTCATTGGTAGATGCAGCTGATCGACCACAGTACTCCCACTAAATTGCCCCTTTTTAAGTTTTATTTTTACTACATTATTAATTTCAGTTTGACTTTGGGTTAGTTTTTTTTTACCATTTGTAAAATATGAAGTCAAATAAACTGACATTCTTGCTCTTCTTCGAAATTCAATTTTTTGGGTATAATAGTTTTTGTTTATTTTTAATTTAACTCTTTTATGCAATTGTAAAATAGTGTTTTAAGCAATTAAAATGATTAAACTTTTGCTTCAATTAAACTATGCATATTATTTCATGCTGGTACTCTGTTCTATTCGCAGAATTTTACGATAATTGGTCTATTATTTAAGTGCGGCCCGCAACCATGCCTAAGGTTTCCAATGTGGCCCTCGAGCCCTTACAAGTTGGAAACCCCTGGTCTAGAAGATTAATATCAAAGATGATATAAAATGAGGGTCGGTAAGACGCAGCATGGACCAAGTGCGCGTCTAATTAATTAACAATATTCATGTACTTTAGTGAGGAGATGATAACATTGTTTACCTTGTACATCTTTACTCTCTAGTACTAAACTGAAAATTGAAAAATGACACCTGGACACGGGAATCGAACCCGGGACCTTTGGCATAGTACGTCAACGCTCTAACCACTGAGCTATCCAGGATTCGTCCCGTGTCCAGGGTCATTCTTCAATCATATTTTATATAAAATCACACGTTTGTAGCCGACGGTTTCCTCACATCCATCATAGACTCTGCCTTAAAATATGAATGAAGAATGGCCCTGAGCACGGGACGAATCCTGGATAGCTCAGTGGTTAGAGCATTGGCGTACTAAGCTAAAGTTCCCGGGTTCGATTCCCGTGTCCAGGTGTCATTTTTCAATTTTCAGAATATGAAATCTTACCTTGTACACCTTTATTCTCTAGTGTTTTGTGTGGCCCGTTACATAATCGAGCAGATCCTCTGCTATCCGCACGCGGATAGTTGAGTCTACACAGTGCCGCGGAGGTTTATCAGTTTGTCTATAAAATGGATGGATACAGACGGAAAGTATTAGCTGTGTATTACGTGTATAAAATGAGAAAACAACGGGAAAATAGAAGATACTATGTACATCCTATAGTTGCTCAAAGAAGTGTGAAAGGTGCTTTCACGACATTGTACATTGATTTGTGTGGAGATACTGACAAGTTTTTTAAAACTATTTCCGCGTGTCAATTAAATCCTTTGATGAACTAATAGGGAAGCCGGAATCCAAATTGAGTGTTTCCAATCTGAACAGGGTATCTATATCTCCAACAGAAAGACTTGCTGTCACATTAAGGTAAGTAAAGAAAATCAATTATCACTAAAAAGTTGTATTACTAAAATTATTACATTATTATAGATTATTATTATTATTATTATTGTTAATGCTCATAATCCTAGCTAATCACTCTTGTTGTGTGATATGGAAGTAGAACCCTAGGATGAAAATGTGTCATATGGTGATACTCTGTTTTCTTCTGCATTCGCAAGGAGACATGATGAGGTTTGAGGAGACATTTGTGGGGGCTGCTGATTAAAAGATGAACGTACTGGACGGAAAATTTGTTGGTTTTGTTGATAATTTACATAAATTTGTGTAAGTTGCGGGTAAGTAAAGTATTGGTTATCATTTAGAAACAAAGGGTTATAAGAATGTAAAGGAATCTGGAAAGAACTGTCCTGATTTTTAATGCGCATAAGTGTATGCAACACTTCAGATCGAAATTAAAGTTTTTTTAATCACTATTGGATGTTTTTAAAGTTGGTAATAATGATTTAGGAAGGTTTCATCTTAATCATCTTCATTTTCTTTACTTTCCTGTAGCATCTTCAGTAAGCTTTCCTCAAATTTGTGATAATTTTTAAAATTTTTTGGAGGTGGAGCTTGTTCCCTTTCTTCAAGTTCTGTAGATAATTGTGGCTCTTCTTCTTCTTGTATATCATCTTGAGTAGCAGTTGCACCTTCCACGGGATTGTCTCGAGATTCGTTGTAAAAATGTGTGTGTGTGTTGCATATTAGCAATCTTTCTAAAAACTGTGGCTGATCATGATAGGTATATTTCGAAACTTTACTGGCAGCTGATCCAGATGTTTCTGTTTCTTGTTTTTTTTTTTTTAGCCTACGAGCAGCTATCATATTTAAAAAATTAGTTTATTTTAATTGTTGTGTGGTTTACCAATTTTGGAGTTAGAACTCATTTTAAAGCTTAAGATATTTAAATTCTGGTTATGTTTTTACATATATATATATATGTATGTTTTTACACATATATACATATACATATATATATATATACTTTCATCTAAAGGATGGGTTAACATGATAGCCCATTTTCATCAAAACCAAATATAGTACAGTTAATTTTTTTATTTGAAGATTTCATATGGAACGACCCCCAAGACAAAACCAATCAGAATTTTTAACAGAATAATCTCAAAGTCAAAATAATTCAAAATATTTTCCTCTTTTTCAGGTATCTGGCAACTGGTAATACATTTACCGATCTGCACTATTCCTACCAGCTAGGAATTTTAACGATTGCTTCTATTGTTCGACAAGTATTCAGAATAATATGGGATGTGTTGAAGACGGAATGTATGCCTGAGTCTTCTTTAACAAAATGGCAAGAAATACGTGATGGCTTTGAAGTTTGTGCTAATTTTACTAATTGCATCGGCGCTCTCGATGGAAAACATATTAGGATAACAAAACCTATTAATAGTGGCTCTTTCTTTTTGAATTACAAACATTACTTTTCCATAGTTTTATTAGCCATTTGTGATGCAAATTATTGCTTCTCTTTCATCGACGTAGGTGCTTTTGGAAAAAACTATGATTCAAATGTTTTCAGAAACAGTGTATTTTGGCAAAAAAAATCGAGAGGAATGATTTAGGCTTGCCTGAAGCAAGGCCTTTACCTAAAACAAGCAAACCAATTTTACCCCATGTCATCGTAGCAGATGAAGCGTTTGGCATACCTCAACATGTGCTTAGACCTTATGCAAGAAAAAATCTAAACTACAAGAAGATGTTCAACTATCAACTCACTCATGCTAGAAGGTATATTGAGTGTGCCTTTGGGATTCTTAGAAATAAATGGAGGATTTTTCATCGACCTATGAATGTAAATGTCAAACTCGCAACATCTATCGTCAAAGCATATTGTATTTTACATAACTTTGTATTGGTCAGAGATGGTTATGATTTTCAACACACCCTCACGGTGGTTGGTTTGGAAGATCCGGAGACAACTGCTCCATTCATAAGATCATGCAATCCCATTAGAGACAGTTTTGCCAATTATTTTTTGGACATTGGTAAAGTTTCATGGCAGGATTCTAAAATTCACTAGAAAGATGAACTTAGCTAAAACAGGCTAAGCATATTTTGTAAAAATTTTGTTGTATAATTTATGCAATGTGTAATTATGATTCCAAGAATTGCTTTTATAAAAAACATTTTCAACATTGGTAAAGTTAATACTAATCAACATAGGTTACGTAATAAAATATTAACTGCAATAAGTTACTGAACAATTATTGAACAACACTACTTAGTATTAAAATATTACATTAATTAGTGATGTTATTATCTTTGAAATTAATAGCTGTACCCCGGTGAAAATATTGGATATTAATCATGTAAATAAAATAATCCATTCCCAAATTTTGCCTCACAGTTTTTAATTAAAAATCAAATAAATGGCTTTGTAGAACTTACCCAATTTTCTTTTGGTTTCTCTGACCATTTCATCAAAATTTGAAATAAGCTTGTCACATACTTCTTGCCAGGCACATGTTCTTAAATCCCGGTTTTTATAATCTCTCGAGATGGATCCCACAAATGAAGTCTTATTTCGACCTCTATAATTAACAATTCAGTGTCGATATTCATATTCATGTTGACTGAACAATGCACACTTCACAAATGAAATGATCCGTCGCGCGGTTGTCCGCTCGACTATGCAAGTTACAACCTGTTCAATGGAACTAACTCACGCGGAGACGGAAGGGCCACGCGGAGGGTTCTTCCGCGCGCGGGCTACTCCGTTTAACCTTCTAAAGTCACTATAGAACAAGGTAACTTATTCGCGTGCGGATAGCGGAGGGCGGAGCGTCCGCTCGACTATGTAATAATAGTAATAATATAATAATAATAATAATAATAATAATAATAATAATATTTAGCACCGCGTCTTACTACCCGTTCGGATTATACGCTTAAGTACTAATTACGCTAATGGATTAGGAATTGGGAAGGTTGAATTTAGAGGAAGCAAACCCGCATTTGCGTGGAGGGAGAGTGGAAAACCATTTAGGAAAAACCACCCCCAGTTCACCCGACCGAGATTCGAACCTCGATCTCCCCATCCTCGACTATGTAACGGGCCACGTTGTACACCCCTATTTAGGGGAGATAGCCCGGCGGGCCGGTTTGATTTGGGCTGCAACGGTCTTACTACCCGTCGGGTTATACGCTTATTAATAATCACGCTAATGTTTTATAGGAACGAGCCAGGTTGAATTTAGAGGAAGAGTATACGCATTTACGTGAAAGGAGAGTGGAAAACAATCTAGTAAAAACTACCTTAAATCCAAATACAAACAGACGGCATCGTGAAAAACAACTTTTTCGGGTTCAGTCAATATCCATCAAAATATTGGATTCAATTTTTTTGACGATCACAGTACTTTCTCTACCCGAATAAAATAAAAATAGAATCACTGATCAACAATGACCATAAATTAAATAATAGACACTAATACAGAAACTAATGGAAAAAAGAATAGTGTAGTTCACCAAGAAGAATAAATGAAATAATATACACTATTACCGAACCAGCATCATAATATGACAAAGAGTAAAATGGTTCACTTATAAATACCACCAAAACTTATTTTTTCTGTCGCTCATAGTTAGGCACTAATTTTTCCTTTTATTTTTAAATATGTAATGCTAGGATAATTTAGATAATTTTAATTTTTGTCTTTGTTTATTTTTGGGGTTTTATTAGTCTGGGGGATTTTAGGATCAGGAAATATGATTTAGGGTATTAATTTTACCATAAAATCCTGAAGATTTAAATTTCTACAGTAAAAAAACTATTTTTTTCTATTAGTTTAGGAATTTTGAGCCCTTATTTCATCCAAATCATAATACATTTGGGCGTCATTCTTGGATTTTTAGTATTTTCAAATTTCTATCTTAAATATAACATGCTAATAGCGTCCATACCAAATTTCACCTCTCCAGGGTATCGGGAAGGGGGAGGAAAATCCCCGTAAGAATACACAGACACATGTATTTTATGTAAGCTTATGTAGATATGTTTAGAAAAATTTTCTTTTGAAGAGTCTTTTAGAAAATTCCTAGGGTTTACTGTTGACAATAGTAACATTCTATTATATAATTAGGTGGTGTTTTAGAGGTATTGGTGATATCTAGCAATAGATACAGCTGCATATCACATGACCTGATGTGTGAATTCTTAAAAGTAGATCTAGTAGCTTGTCTACCTAAAAAAAAAAAAATAGAGCCTCACGTATAAATAATAGCATATGACGACTATTATATGGGTTTGGGAGAGGTTTACCAAAAGCTCTATACTGTAGGCGTCCAGTGACAACTAAATTTCCCATCTAATATGCGAGGTAATATAAATGGGGAATAAAGTATACACTGATGTTTGCAAGAAGTCCGTCCCTAAATTGTGCCGGGATAGAATGGGTTCCAGCCCAACACAAGAATATATCATTCACTACCAAAACCCATTTACTGCACCTTTATATCTTCACGAACCATGTTTATAACTACCTGAACTGAACTTTGTTTGAATGCCCTATTCAACAGACCGGATTATGTAATGCTGCTCTGACAAAGCTACGTTTACACCTAAATAAGAGAGACGCCCGTGAAGGTCAGCCCAACTTCAGAGAGTTGGGCAGATAAATCTGGCTACGCATGCTCCCAGAAAACCCACATTACTTCAGCCTTCCTACTATCTGAGAGGACTACAAGTATAGTGCTCTCCTCCCCCCACCGCAAACTTTCAGTCTACAATGATCTAGAAGCTTCGAGTATCTTGACCCTTCCTTCTCCATCCTAGACCACCAATGTTACCCTCTATATTCTTAGGCTGAAAAGAAAAGAGGAACTTTGCCATCAACCATTGACACAAGAACACTAACTTTGTTACAGTGGAGCACAAAAGATGAAACGTCCTGGACTATGTAACCATGAAGGTCGCCATAGTGGAAGGTCTAAGAAGTCGTAGTTATATGTAACGTAATGAATCACTATTTGTATAAATATCTACTGGTCTTTTCTGAATTTGTTTCTGTTAAATATGTAAGCTAGCTTGGTTGTGTGATAATTGTGGAGTCACACGTTCACCGAAAAACAAGCGGGGTCACGTGACGAGCTCTAAGCCAATCAAAAGATGTCCGCCTCATCGGGACGAGCTGTTATGCTAAAGTTCAACTCATCTCTACTTCTTCCACTCTGCCTGAGATGTTCGGCATGGGAGAACCAATCAAATCTAAAATCCAATCATCTCAAATCAGTGCTCATGCGCATTTGACAATGCATGCGCTCTACAGCCAGAAGGAATCAGTCAGATTCGTTGGCCGTTGTAAAGCGTGCGTATCGATGTATTGGAATGTGCCCCGACACAGAATGATAATTTGAAAACATCCATTAGGAAAATGATCTAAAATATGTTTATCAGACTATCTACTAGAAAATAAAATAAGTTGATAATCATCTGTTTAAGTTAGCGTTGCAATGCATCATGGGTCAACATATAGAGTGAGAATTGCTGCGCCACTCAGGCAGATTCTGATTTATATTTTCCGTGAACGTGTGAATCAAGCTTAAGAGTTTAGAGAAGAGTTTTCTCTGGTTGTGCATCTTTGTTGCACGTTATAATGGTTTAGTCTGTTAGGTTAGCTAGGATTTTGTAGGACTGTTTTTATAACGTTCATAGCGTGGAGTATGTAATTAAAAATCTAAGGTGGCCTAAGCACCTGATCTATTATACAGAGCACTTAGTGGAGTTTCTATTTAAGATCTGACTTGAACTAATCCCATGTGGCCACAGAGGCTTAGTAAGCTATTCGTACTCAAAGAGAGCTAGAGGATATATATTTTCCGCTCCACATATCAAGGTCCAAGTTGAGGACGTCATCTGCTAAGCCGCTCTTAATTGTAAGCTCGCCTTCTATTTATAAGTACTTTGATGCACTTTGGGAGAGTTCATAATCTCTTGTTGTTATGTCAGTTATCCTGTCTTTGTGACTTATGGTGGATATGCTAGTATTGTTTGTGATACGTGGTTACTAGCTGACTATTAATTATATTCGGAGAATCCTAAAGGCCACTATGGGTTATTTCGAATTTGTTGCTATTTGGAAAATATATGTAAAAAAACTGTAAGACAAGGAAAATCGACCAGGGAACCTAAAGACCGAAGCAGTAGAAGAGGCAGAGAAATATGAAAAAGGACCTAGCATCTTAAAGAGTGAATTGAAGAGAGCCATAAAGGTCATGTGAAGAAGGAAAGCTGCTGGAGATGATGACATACCAACTGGCGTTCTGAAGGAACTGGGAAACAACGGATTAATTTATCTGATAAAACTTATAAATAGTATATACAAAACAGGAGAATGACCCAAGGACTTTCTAGACGTAACCATGGCGGCTCTCAAGAAGAATAAACCGGCCAATCAATGCCGTGACCAAAGGACCATCAGCTTTACGTCTCATGTGGGGAAGATCACGGTATGGATGCAAATGGAACAGAAAATAGAAAGTGGGATGGAAGAAGACCAATTTTGATTCAGAAAATAAAAAGGAACCAGAGCTGCCATCGAAATGGTGAGAATAATTTCAGAGAGAGTGACCACCCCCTTGTCCTCTCATAGACAAAGGCTGGTGCACAAATTTTAACTGAATGCAAAGGTTAAAAAAATATACAACAAATGATATTTGCAGTGGAGCCGATAGAACAATATGTGACGAATAGGCCTATCTCTCTGACCTATACATCACTTTGAGTTATCATGAACTCTCTCTTTAATATCACTAGCTGAATAGACATATTAAAAATATCAGGGGAAGAGGACGAGACTATCAAAGAGTTACGACTTATTAACTAATATAAAGGAAAAAAAAATTGAATGAAAATAATATATATTTATTATGAAACATAACAATATTAGTGAATATATATATATTGATATTAGGAATAACAATCACAAGAAAAATAGGTAAATATATACATAAATTGGGTTAAGCCCACAATAGTAAAGTAGTCATCAAAAATGGGTTAAGCCCGCAAAGGTGAAATAGTCTTCATGACACGTGTTCCAAAAAGGACTATATGAATACCAAAAAGTTTACAACACGACCCCTATTGGGTCTCTATGGCAATCCGCCATACAGCTAAGTTTAACTCGGCCATCTTTGGGCAATAGTTCAACAAACAACAAACTGGAATCTTTTGTAACAAATAATTGGAATATCTCACATTGACTAGGGTATCATTGCTATCACAAATACCTATTGTGCAAAAGGCACAGTCTACAAAACAAAATATAAAAAAGTACGTACAAAAATATACGGCCGGAAGGGCAAATGAGACGCCTCGGCTCTCATAGGCCACACGCCATGCGTGGCCTTGCAAAGTCATATAAAGTTACTTTTGTTTACAGTAAAAATTACCTTCTGAGCCAGATGGGCTATTAAAATGATTCCTGTAGTCTATCATTATAAACATTTAAATTAATCATGGTAAAGACTTGCGTCCTGAGGGGACTTTATTTCTCTTTAAAAAAACAATACCTAAATTTAGTCCATGATTACATTTTGGTTTTTTTTTAGTATATAGTTTTGAAAATAACTAACGTGGGTCCAAAAGGGAATTTTGAATTTACAAAGTCCGAAAATAGAATTTATACCTTAATATCATCCTAGTAAATGTCTTTCGACACCGCCGAACCAAGAAGTGAAGTTTAAACTAAACGACACCGGTATATAAATTATTTAATTCTGAGAGGGGGGGAACAAAGGGGGAAAACAGAACACAGTAGAACACCGACACGGACCAGAGGGAAGGGGTGGTAATTCATGGAGAGGAACAAACTATAAACTTGGAGAAGAGACTCGAACATTCCTTCTTTTCTTTTTACGTGGCCTCTTCTACGTCACACATTCCCATGATGCATAGGGTGATTTCGTGTCTAACTCGACACGCCTTTATTCCTGTTAGTTTTCACTTAACACTCCGATGAGGATGTAGTGCTCGCGGGGGGGGGGGGGGGGGGGGGGGGAGGGGAAGGGGTTCGATCGGCCGGTGAGGCAGTCTGCGGTGAATGGGGCATCAGGTGAGTAGATTTTTACTGTCTATTTCTTTTGGTGTCTTGAATAATGTTCATTTGCACAGCTTTATGTTCTGTTGTTGTAACGTTTATCGGCATAAACGTTACACATTGGTTTCGTCGACTGGCAAAAGACGTCCGATAGAGTGAAATGGAAGAAACTGATGAAATAATCTAGAAGATCGGCATCAACTGGAGGGACAGAAGCCTGATTGAAAACCTGTACCTGGGACAGAGAGTGAAGTTGAGGCTGAATTATGGAAAGCTCAACAGCGTAGAGATAGAAAGAGGTGTGAAATAGGGATGCTCTTTGTTACCCAGTCTGTTCAACTTGTATGGAGAGTGGCTGGTCAGGGAAGCTATTAAAGGACGTGGCCATTTCAGGATATCAGGGCACGTCATCAACACAATAAAATACGCCGATGGTTTAGCATTGCTCACCAAGATTAAAAACGAGATGCAGGAAATTATGAAGATAGGTAGAAGATATGGATTGGAGATCAACATTGAGAATTCAAAATTGATGGTGATTTTAAAAATGGAAGACCTGCTGAAAATCAAAATTGAAAACCTGGAGTTGGAAAATATAGAGCAGTTCAAGTACCGGGGAAGTCAGTCTTCTGATAAAGGATGCATACTGCAGCAAGGAAATTAGGTCGAGCATCGCCAAGGCCAAGGAAGCTTTCAACAAGAAGAGGTTACTGATGACCAGCAAGTTGAGTTTGTAACTGAGAAATAAACTGATGAAATGCTACATTAGGAGCATCGTGCTTTATGGAGAATAAACTTGAACTCTTCTTAGGAAGATGGAAAATGAATATGTGGATAGCTTTAAAATGGGGTGCTGGAGAAGATTCAAATATTGGATGACTTGAAAGAAAGAAGACAATTCTGGTATCTGAAGGAAGAGGCAGAGGACAGGCCGCATTGGCTGTCTAAGTTCACTAAAAAAAGATATGTAGCGGTCGTAAGCCAGAAAAAACCCAGAAATAATAGTAAATTGTTATGTGCTGTTAATAATCTATGTTCCCTTTAAAGAACGGTAATTGTGAGCATGGGAGTTTAAGCACCGGGCAAACCGGGCGGCTGCCCGAGTTACCGGCTATATGGGGGTGCCAAACACAGCACCAGCTTAACTTAATGTAACCTGGGCATGGTATAAGAATAATCCCCAAACCTAACAGCTCCTAACCTAACGGAACCTGGGTGAAATAGTGGAGCTACTAAGCAGAACAATCGTTCACTTTTTGATATTAACTTGAAATTTGAGGTATTGGTGTATTGAAGGCGGTCCATTTTGCTTACCCTTGAATGGTAGATATTTATCTTGGAATTCTTGAGAATTTAACTTTCTGAATGTTTGATAATATAGGCCTACATACATATTTAATGTTAATATTATTAAAATCTGTTTTAAAACTTTAGCCTTGGTATCTCTTTTAATGTTTATTGTAGAGTGTTTACATTTCATCGAACACCCATAGATTTCAAAGTTAATTAACTATGTAGATAATGAGAGTTTTAAATAACTACACTCCACTAGTTGTGCCCTATTCCGAAACCGCGTGAGTCACGTGACTTTGAGGCGCAATAGTTTGCCCTCGGACTATTGCTACTCTTTTGACTCAAAATGACTCACTATAATTTTTTTTGTCTTTTTTAATTTCTTACATGTCATATTTTGCGCCTTCTGCGTTATTGGTGATAAGAAGGAGGTTGCAGTTTGTACGCAACAAACTTATATGTATGAGCAAATATTATAGTAATTTATTGAAATATAAATAAAATTTATACAGAATGTTAAAATAGAAGATCGAGCGACGTAGTGCTCACAGACCTGCTCAAAGGGAACAGAACAAAACATCAGAGCAACGCCAGGAACTGCAAAGATGGTCTGAGTGTCTGTCTGCTTACAAGTACGGCACATTTGATTGGTGTAAATCCACTTATGGCGCAATAATTATAAACATTAATGCAACATTCCCTGACAGCTAGAAATATTTGTACCATGTGTAGACCTATATTAGTGCTAGACCTATAATTTAAATCCAATATTGTAACAATTTGTTTAACATTTTCCACGATTGAGTTGTTTGGTGAACATATCGGCCACTAGTTCTGTTGATTATACATATTTTCAATATCAATAATTCCTGCTTTATATTTTTCACAAACAAAATGGTAATGAACATTTACGTGTTTAGTGCGCTTGTGAAACACTGGGTTTTGAATTAATTTTATTGCACTTTGATTGTCAATACACAGGGCTGTACACTGCACTGTCTTGTCAATACACAGGGTTGTACACTGCCTTGTCAATAGACAGTGTTGTACACTGCACTGCCTTGTCAATACACAGGGCTGTACACTGCACTGCCTTGTCAATACACAGGGTTGTACACTGCACTGCCTTGTCGATACACAGGGCTGTACACTGCACTGTCTTGTCAATACACAGGGCTGTACACTGCACTGTCTTGTCAATACACAGGGTTGTACACTGCCTTGTCAATAGACAGTGTTGTACACTGCACTGCCTTGTCAATACACAGGGCTGTACACTGCACTGCCTTGTCAATACACAGGGTTGTACACTGCCTTGTCAATACACAGGGTAGTACACTGCACTGCCTTGTCAATACACAGGGCTGTACACTAGACGGCCTTGTAAATACACAGGGTTGTACACTGCACTGCCTTGTCAATACACAGGGTAGTTTCACTGCACTGCCTTGTCGATACTCAGGGTTGTACACTGCACTGCCTTGTCAATACACAAGGTAGTACACTGCACTGCCTTGTCGATACTCAGGGTTGTACACTGCACTGTCTTGTCAATACTCAGGGTTGTACACTGCACTGCCTTGTAAATACATAGGGCTTTACACTGGACTGCCTTGTTGATACACAGGGTAGTACACTGCACTGCCTTGTCGATACTCAGGGTTGTACACTGCACTGTCTTGTCAATACACAGGGTAGTACACTGCACTGCCTTGTCGATACTCAGGGTAGTACACTGCACTGCCTTGTCAATACTCAGGGTAGTACACTGCACTGACTTGTCAATACACAGGGTAGTACACTGCACTGCCTTGTCAATACACAGGATTGTACACTGCACTTCCTTGTCAATACTCAGGGTTGTACACTGCACTGTCTTGTCAATACTCAGGGTTGTACACTGCACTGCCTTGTCAATACTCAGGGTTGTACACTGCACTGTCTTGTCAATACTCAGGGTTGTACACTGCACTGCCTTGTCAATACATAGGGCTTTACACTGGACTGCCTTGTCAATACACAGGGTAGTACACTGGACTGCCTTGTCAATACACAGGGTAGTACACTGCACTGCCTTGTCAATACACAGGATTGTACACTGCACTTCCTTGTCAATACACAGGGTAGTACACTGCACTGACTTGTCAATACACAGGGTTGTACACTGCACTGACTTGTCAATACACAAGGTTGTACACTGCACTGCCTTGTCAATACACACGGTAGTACACTGCATTGCCTTGTCGATACTCAGGGTTGTACACTGCACTGCCTTGTCAATACACAGGGTTGAACACTACCTTGTCGATACACAGGGTAGTACACTGGACTGCCTTGTCGATACACAGGGTTATACACTGCACTGCCTTGTCAATACACAGGGTAGTACACTGCACTGCCTTGTCGATACTCAGCGTTGTATACTGCACTGCCTTGTCAATACACAGGTTAGTACACTGTACTGCCTTGCCGATACTCAGGGTTGTACACTGCACTGCCTTGTCAATACTCAGAGTAGTACACAGCATTGCCTTGTCGATACTCAGGGTTGTACACTGCACTGCCTTGTCGATACTCAGGGTAGTACACTGCACTGCCTTGTCAATACACAGGGTTGTACACTGCACTGCCTTGTCAATACATAGGGCTTTACACTGGACTGCCTTGTCGATACACAGGGTAGTACACTGGACTGCCTTGTCGATTCACAGGGCTGTACACTAGACTGCCTTGTCAATACACAGGGTAGTACACTGGACTGCCTTGTCGATTCACAGGGCTGTACACTAGACTGCCTTGTCGATACTCAGGGTTGTACACTGGACTGCCTTGTCAATACACAGGGTAGTACACTGCACTGCCTTGTCGATACACAGGGCTGTACACTGGACTGCCTTGTCAATATACAGGGTTGTACACTGGACTGCCTTGTCGATACACAGGGCTATACACTGCACTGCCTTGTCAATACACAGGGTTGTACACTGGACAGCCTTGTCGATACTCAGGGTTGTACACTGGACTGCCTTGTCAATACACAGGGTAGTACACTGCACTGCCTTGTCCATACACAGGATTGTACACTGCACTGCCTTGTCAATACACAGGGTAGTACACTGCACTGACTTGTCAATACACAGGGTTGTACACTGCACTGACTTGTCAATACACAAGGTTGTACACTGCACTGCCTTGTCAATACACAGGGTAGTACACTGCATTGCCTTGTCGATACTCAGGGTTGTACACTGCACTGCCTTGTCAATACACAGGGTAGTACACTGCACCGCCTTGTCAATACACAGGGTTGTACACTGCACTGCCTTGTCAATACACAGGGTTGTACACTGCACTGACTTGTCAACACACATGGTAGTACACTGCACTGCCTTGTCAATACACAGGGTAGTACACTGCACTGCCTTGTCAATACACAGGATTGTACACTGCACTTCCTTGTCAATACACAGGGTAGTACACTGCACTGACTTGTCAATACACAGGGTTGTACACTGCACTGACTTGTCAATACACAGGGTAGTACACTGCACTGCCTTGTCGATACTCAGCGTTGTATACTGCACTGCCTTGTCAATACACAGGGTTGTACACTGCACTGCCTTGTCGAATACTCAGGGTAGTACACTGCACTGTCTTGTCAATACACAGGGTTGTACACTGCACTGCCTTGTCGATACTCAGGGTTGTACACTGCACTGCCTTGTCGATACACAGGGCTGTACACTGGACTGCCTTGTCAATATACAGGGTTGTACACTGGACTGCCTTGTCGGTACACATGGCTGTACACTGCACTGCCTTGTCGATACACAGGGTTGTACACTGGACTGCCTTGTCGATACACAGGGCTGTACACTGCACTGACTAAGCCCGAAGGACTCTAGAAAATTGTCGAACTTTTCATTCCAGGATCTGGGGGATTGTTTAAGTCAATAAAGTGACTTTTGTAACTTGAAGATAAGCCCTTTCGATACCTAATAATCTATTTCAATACTTTGATATCAGTAATTGTTCCAATACACAATATAAGAAAGTTGTCTGATTGTGTCGTACCATTTATTCGTTCCCTCTTTAATAAAATATTTTTTTAAGCTTCAAGAATAATCAAGCATTCAGTTTTTTAATATCATCCCTGGCCAATTAACTATTTATTACCGCAGAAAAAGATATATTACAACAATGTCTTAAGCTGCATTTGAGTGTACCAAATGTAGACAAATTCTTTCATTTGGTTAAAAAGCTATTTTAAACACAGATTCACAGACACTGTAGTCTCGCAAGTATAGTCAGTTTCTTTAATGGAATAGAAAAACAATTAAGAATAATAAATTTACTTTAAATTGTTACTGATACAAATCTAAAGACAATAACGTTACTGACAATTATATATTCTAGTAATGGTTTTCGATATTTAACTAAAATATAACCTCTATGATTTCGACACCTTAGGTCAGTCGGTAGCGTGTCTCTCTGCTGAGCTAAGGGTCCCAATTTTGACTCCCGGCATGGCCGAAAAATTTGTCATTGGTGAAATGTGGGTTTACCCTTTCACATTGATAAATTAATGGCTGGGGAATGGATGTTGTGTCTGTCCTAGTCTAAGTTAGATTATAATACATCTGGAGCTAAGACAGGCCTAGCAAGCCGGTAGTGGAAAATATATGACTTGAATAAAAACAGACCCAGGCCACAGACTCGAAACAGTAAAGGATGTAAAAAATAGTATCACTATACTTCTGTTAATTCCTCCAAATTATAATGTGTTGGATAATATGCGTATGGTGATTAAATTAAATGTATATATTTTAAATAAAATTATATATGATATAATGAAAATATTTGATCTTAATAGTTCAAATAAAAAATATACATATTTATAATACTAAACTTAAACTTAAGTAGGAAAACCAATGCATAGGTTTACTAAATTCTACTATCGTTGAGACTGCTTAGATATTTTACTTAAGTTTCTTGCATTTATTCCTTAACCAAAGAGAAGCGTATTCATTTACCAAATTTGTGTGAATCTTTATTTTAGCTACTAACTACCTACCATAAAAACCACAAAAGTGATATAAAGAATTTACAATATTTAAATTGTTGCCATTATCTACAAATCAAAATAGCATCTAGAAGCATTTAATATTTATACATTTCCTGTCGCCAATGGTCGGGAGGCTATGTCCCACAATACGCTTCAAAATATCATTTAAAGTACAGGTTTGATTTATGCCCCCCTCCCAAATCCAATTAAATTTCTGTGTGAACCAATGCTATATATGTTCAAGTTAATATAACATAGTTCCTTCAAAACTAATACAACTATTATTTGTGTGAAGAGAAGACCCCGCTAGTTTCTTATGTAATTTATCTATGGATTTCAATTTGATATTTCTCATGTAATTTATCTATGGATTTCAAGTTGATATTTCTCATGTAATTTATCTAAGAATTTCAAGTTGATATTTCTTTTTGGTGACCAAGTTGGACAGAAAACAAATTGATGTATTATATTCAATACTACATTAAATTAATAGATAGTAACTGTTGCTCACGTGGTTTAAGACGTTAGTCTCGCCATAAATGTTTAATCTTATAATTTATAAATATTGCGCTATAGGTACTTACTCAAATCTTAGAATTTTAAATTCAAACCTTTGAGATGAGCTATTAAACTAAAAATCTTTCGAGTGGCCATAATATTGAAACAGATAGGTAATTAAATTGAAAGACTATTCAGTACATCGTTTGGGTAGCTTCAAAGAGTGTCCCTGGCAGATATAGTTAAAATTGGTGGACACATTTGACAGTGAGGCAAGCTGCACACTGGATCCGACATTTGGTTAAGGTGCGGCAGAAGGGAGCGCGAGTAATTTTACAGTTTTTTTATAGAATTGACATTTTTTGGCCAAAATAAATCAAATATTTCTCCAGTAGCAACATAGAGTTAAGTTTTCTGCACATGCTAATATCAACAGATCTTGAATATCTGTCAAAGGTGTCCTGGAATTATGTCAAAACATTTTCTCTTTATTTAAAAAGTTTTGACATATTCCAGGACACCCTTGATAGATATTCAAGATCTGTTGATATTACCATGTGCAGAAAACTTAACTCTATGTTGCTATTAGAGAAATATTTGATTTATTTTTGGCTAAAAAATGACAATTCTATAAAAACTGTAAAAACAATTTCACTCCCTTCGGCCGCACCTTAAAGACAAAACGTTGAGTCTCGTCGGTTGTAGAGTGTGGGGGTCTGTTTTTCTGTCTGTAGACCACTTGATGTCTGGTCCTAGTCCCACCTTTTCCAAACGAAAGCTGAGTTTCCGTTGTTTACTATATATTAGCTGCGCGCTGTTGCAGTGCAGTGATATTTCCATATAAAACGAATTGCGAGGAAGCAGAACCTGCTGCCCTGGTGTGGAATTTCGTACAACATTTGGACATGAAGGCGGAAAGAGAACATTGGATCCACCCAATGAATGAGAAATGGGATATTGTTGGTTTAATAAGTAAGCTGAGGGCGTATCTAGAAGCAATATTTCATAATTACTACCGTGTGAATGTCAACACCTTTGATTGCCTCTTGGGACTGTTAGTTGATAAGATCTAGAAAAATATAGAAATACCTTTATATTTCATTAAAAATAAAGAGAAATCTTATTCTTGACATAAAAGAACCAGACAATTTGAGGGGAAATATTTAGCCATAAATGGCCAAACCTTTGTTGACCTATATAAATCTATATATAAAATAAAATAGGCTACTAAAGGTTATCCCTCTCGCTAGTAAAAATAATGTAATATATCAATTATGAACTGGTGGCTGCATAGGCCTGCGGCCTGCATTCGGGGATACAATTTAAGGGTAAATTTAATAAGTTGCGGGTTTAAATTAAAACACGTTCACAAAATTATACTCCAAAACACATTTTATTAAAATAAAGGAACCTCAGGAGAAAAAGAGCAAGTTGTCTTACCTTATTTTATTAATGTAAACCTCACTTTTTCATTGATTTTTGTTGCAAAATTAAATAAAGCATACTGGAAGTGTAAAAAAAACTGTTCAATAACACATGTTATTCTCATAAAACTTCATAAACTTCATAAGGTTGATCGAAACTAAGCCCTCCATATTTTAAGTTGTTTTGTGCTCCTTGGTGATAAAAGTACCCTGGATTCTCTGCACTAGAGTGAAGAAGAGGAGAAGCAGTGTGTGAGCTTACTGAAGAAGTTGGTCGTGGGCTATCTGCACTAGAGTGAAGAAGAGGAGAAGCAGTGTTTGAGCTTACTGAAGAAGTTGGTCGTGGGTTTTGACCTACCTCACCTACACCTTCCTGTTCATCTAAGAATTTATTTTAACTGTTCAAAACAATGGCCTTACATTTACTTTGCCTTCCTTCTGTTAACTTTTTGGCATCGTCTAATAGGCTCTTTAAAAATATTAGCATAGCACCCCCCTCAGTTGTTTTGTTTCTTTCTGTAACCGATTGGAGGTATGCGGCTAGTCATTGGTGCTGCAACAATTTCTGCTGCAGTTTTGTTTGTTTTTTGGGGGGGGGGATTAACCTGTAACGTTGAGTCATTGTTAACAGATTCTTCTGGGTTGGGATCGAATTTTCTCGAAACAATGTGATTTTTTGTACCAACCTCTGTGTCATTTTCCAGGACCATGCATGTAGGTACATCTGGATCAGAGGGTTGGCGCAGGTTGTTCGTCATTTTCTTACGGCTCATAAACTTCTGAATAAAGTTCTGGTAGGTGCCACTTCTTCTTATTATTATTACCTGACCCACTTGGCATTTTTTTTAAATCTCGGAGGAATCGGGCGCAAGAACTTTGTAGAATGTTCCACTTCACCTTACAATCATTAGCTGTAATTAAAAATATTATATGGATATTTAATAGCTTAAGAAATCGTGTATGTGTGTGTCTATGAGTGTGTCAGTGTGTGTCTTTGTGTGTGTATGTACACGCGCTTTAGTGAGCTTTTCCAAGAAATTGATTTTTCAAGGTTTCTTGCAACAGGAGACCGTTTCCAGTACATGCATTTCAACTTTCGAATTGGCTCAACAACCCCAGGGAAAATTGTTTCTGAACTTGTGTTGCAATTTGGGAAGTATTGGCGCCAATGTGTTTGATGACAGAGCCTACGCCTAGAAAATGGATCGGAATTGCTGAACGTTTTGAAGATCTGTGGAACTACTCGAACTGTTGCGGAGCCATAGACAGCAAGAATATTAGAATTGAAGCTCCTTGGAATTGCTGAACGTTTTGAAGATCTGTGGAACTACCCGAACTGCTCCGGAGCCATAGACAGCAAGAATATTAGAATTGAAGCTCCTTGGAATTGCGTTTCGGCCTTTTACAACTATAAGAACTTTCACTCAATTGTGTTACAGACCGTTGTTGGTACCGAAGGGAAATTTTTGGTTATTGATGTTGTGGAAGCGGGCAGGAATAATGATGGGAGTGTTTTCATCGCATCATCTTTTGGTCGATCTTTTCAGGAAAAATAAATGTCCTAAGCCTATAAAACTAGACCCACTCCAGTAGGGGATGACACCTATGCTCGCCATAAACACTTAATGAAACCTTTTCCAAAAGTGTAACTTACAAAAGAGAGGAAAGTATTTAATTATATCCATTCGAGGGCACGAAGGATAGTGGAATGTGCTTTCGGGATGATGGCCAAGAAGTTCCGTGTTTTCGAACACCCTATGTTCTTACATCCTGATGTAGCTAAAAATATTGTTTTAGCTTGTTGTGCCCTTCACAATCTAATTAGAGTAAAATAAGGTCGGCTGACTGAGGAGGTATACGATGAAATGATGATGGTTGAAGAGTCTGACGAAGATCAAAAAACTGTTCGAGCGAGAGATTCAAAAGCTGCATATAAAGTGGGTGACAATTTGGTCCGATACTTCAACTCGCCTAAAGGTTCGCTTCCGTAACAGGAAAGAATGACTTTATGTAAATAATAGTGTTTTCAATGTAAAAGCATATGAGCAATACTAAACTTTATTAATTGCAAGGTACTTCAGACCGTCTGAATAATGTACAAATAACTCTCTACATTAATATTTTTATAGCATAGGTCTACTGTAGTTTTAGAAAGAAATGAATACAAAAAGCTTTTTGAAAAAGTATTTATTATTTTACCTCTCCCTATTTGAACTATACTATATATATATAGTATATATATATACTATATATATACTATATATATATACTATATATATACACCTTAGTTTAAAATATACATTATTTGTATAGCCTATATAATATCAATTGGAAGTTAAGATAGAGTAACAAATTATATAACAATGTTAATTAAATTTTGGCCTAAGTATTTAAAAAAACAGCGTGTTTCTAAAATTACCTGGCACAATTTAATTCATTGCTAATATCTTGGCAACATTGTTTAATCAAGTATTGGTTACGGTGCTCCTATAATGTTATATCATATATCATTGTACGACTTTCAATCAACACTAGTAACTTATCAACATCCAGCGCAGTGGACTCGTCATCACCCATTACTTCTTGATTCAGGATAAATCAAAACCGGCACAGAGCATCAAACTTCACAGGTGTCAGTACAAACAGCAACAGTAGGCCTACACAACGCGGAAGCGGGCCATATGGTATTCACGTGACTGATTTCAGCTGCTGGCGCATGCGCAGTTCAATCCATTGGAAGGAGTCTTGTCAAAATACGACAGTTGAGGGACCTTCGTCTTGCAAGGAAAAAAGTCTAACGATGTCAAAAGGCGTCTAAAGACAGTACCGAAGCCGTGTGTGGGCCTCCGTTTAACCCCGTGTTGAAGAGAGCGCATCTGTCAGACAAAAGTCTTGTCATAAGGCAAAATGTTAGATCCAGTGTGCGGCCTACCTTATCGCGGAACGAAGATGCGGGCAGATGGACAGACAGAAAAATGCAAATGTTCAAATTAAAACCGACCACGCTCCCCTCATTTGAATATTTATAATTTCCATCTTAAATTTTGGAAATGAGGACAACCACTATAAACCAGTGTTATTCATGTTCGACTGTTTCACTTGACAGTACGTCTGCCAATTAGGTACCGGCTAGGACTAAATTGTGCATCTCGGAGTTAGATTGGTACCTTTTCACTAAATGGTAAACTATCAACGTGGGGTCTGGGAGTTGTTAGTCTCACCACCCATCATAACTTTAACCACTGTACCACGGGTACTTGCATTCAAAATATGACTCATCCATTCTTAAAACAAGATATTTTAGAAAGTCTTGAAAGAGTGTCCTCAAACGAAAAGGTTATGTATGGAACAAGTGAAGGCAGATTACTATTTAGGCACGTGTTCCTGTCGCTATTTGATTCTTCATTCTGTTTTTCTTGTCATTTGTCTCTTCCTACTTGTACGCTTTTTTTCCATAAAACGTTGTAGTTAGCACTCTATTGACCTGTTTATAGGAGGAATGACTGCCTGAAAGGTTTTTTCCCTACCAAAAGCCTACGATATAGAAGAATTATGGCAGGGGAAAAGGCCTTTCAGATAACCATTCCTACCATAAACAAAGACTTACGTAGAACAGGGGTCCCCGTGAGCCATGGCGCCCGCCGAGCCTCTTGCGTCTCCCCGCCACTTTTTGACCACAGATGAAAAGTTCTTGACCAATCATTTTGATCTGTCACTTTTCTGACAAAAATAAAGTTTGTGCTGCTCTCAAGAACCTGGTGATTGAAAGCACCTTTCATTCCCCTTTCTTTGCCGGCTCATTTACAAAATATACTTTTACTCGGAGCTACCATCCTAATAATTTCAAGCTTAATGGTTTTGTTTTTTCCTAATCTCAAAGACCTACCCCTTTCCATAATTCTCCCCACACTCACTAATACCATGCTAATACCACCTATTTCTTTATAAATATATTGACATGGGTCTACCCAGCTTTGTTGCCTGAATAAACACAGAATAAATATAGATTTTTTTAAAATGTACCTAAGAACCAAAATGGTGGTACTACCCACAACCACATGTAACGTCACAATCGTTGTTGGAAACTTAACACGGCAGTTGACCGGCCGTGTGTATAGCGTTGAGGCTGACCTCTGAGATTGATGGGAGCTAGTAGCTACTGTGCAGTGTAAACCAATAATGACAGTTTCATCGTAGTTCATGCTCTGTTTCTAGTTAAATACGCATACTTTTGGAGTATTATATTGTTGTCTTTTAGTATTTTTTAAAATATTTACACTTTTAATCCCAAAATGAGTTTGTCAAGTAAAAGAAAACGAACGTATAATTTTAACGCTGACCGGGAAGAATCGTATTGTTTTGTCAATTTTAAAGATAAATGTGTTTGCTTGTTGTGTGAAGTAGTATTTAAGTGCAAAAAAGTCATGTTGAACGACACTTCTAGACTAATCGCGCCTCTTTTGAAACTATCTAGCCACTTAAATCTGAATTAAGAAAAAAGAAACTAAATCAACTAAAATCAAATATAACTGCCAGCAGTTGGTTTTCACAAGACCCGTGGCAAAACATAAAAATACCACTATTGCTTCTTTCAAAATTTCTCACTTGCTTGCAAAGAATAACAAACATTCCAGGCTGGGGAGTTGTTAAAAAAGGCCTTTTTGACTGGAGCTGATAGCTTTTTTGAGGGATTTTCTAATAAGCGTGAGATTATGTCAGCAATCCAAGACTTACAGCTATCAGATAAGCACCATTAAAAGCAGAATACATGCAATTTCAATTGACATGCAAACTCAACTAAAGAATGACTTGGAAATATGTGAATGGTTCTCAATACAATTTGACGAGTCAACAGATATAGCAGGCCAACCACAGTTTGCAGTTATAGGAAAAGTGGTATTTAATGATTTCACTACAAAAGAAAAGTTATTGAAAATATGGGCCCGTGAAATACAAACAATAGGTGCAGATATCTACAACACATTCAAAACACATACCAAGTCAATAGATATGCCTCTGCACAAGCTATCTACGATCACCACTGATGGGGCACCTGCAATGGTGGGTAATATCAATAGATTTGTTGCCCTGTGCAATAAAGACTGAATCATTTCCGAACTTTATCTCGTACCATTGTATTTTTCATCAAGAAGCCTTGTGTGGCAAAGTACTTTAGTTTGAACATGTTGTAGCCTCGTTACAACGACCTAAACAATTGAGGTTACATTACTCACCACCCTGGCTCTAGTTGACTCATCTCAACAAGACCACGGCTTTGCGACAAATCCCGACAGTATCTAATACCTGACTGAACCAGGGCCTGTAGTTCATTCCTTGTCGCTGTTAACAAGCCACGCCCAGAAAAAAAAGAAGAGCGAAATGCATGAATGTTCACTGCGCTCTACCGCTCAAATGATGATCTCTGTGAACTCATTTAAAGCTAAACTGGTTCTGTGAATGTCTCATCTTCAGATGAAGTCTCTCATGCATTTCCCAACTATGAAGAAAATATTAGGTGACAGTGACTTTAACCCGTCATAATTTGTTATTCACCTTCAAGTGCTTCAAGAATAGTTAAAAAAGATATTTGAGCAGTTTACTATCATCGAGCCAATAGTCACCTTTTTTTTTATCAATCCTTTTACTAGCAAAGTAAGCACAACAGAATTAGCTGAATCCATTGAAAGACTTATTCAAGTAAGGCCAGAAGAACTGGAATTAGAGATTTTGAATCTTCAGAATGACTTTGTGCTAAAATCCTATGTAACAGATGAGAACTTTTGGAATTTGGTTGACAGAAAAAAAGTTTCCTTTCTTGAAAAGTGCAGCATCCAAAATAATATTTTTTTTCGGTTCCACATACTTATGTGAATAATGGTTTTCTACCATGAATATAATAAAATCAAAGTACAGATCTCAACTTACTGAATAACATCTTGATATTTGTTTACGAACAGGAATTCTCCGAATCATGAAGTACTGGCTGATGAAATGTAGTGTCAAGAATCACAATTACTTTTGGTTTAGTAAAAATTGTTTCGATTGTTTAAACTGGTTTTGAATTAGCTTTGCGTATGTACCATTTGCGTTATTTTATATTCGAATTTAAAACATAAATTTTTAAATTTTAAACTCATAATTTTTTAAAATAATATGTATTTTTGTGTGCATGTTATTTGCATTATGAATTATGTTTGGCTGTAAATTTGCCTTGAAAAAGTAATTGGTGCCCGCCGCACTACCGATAGTTTTGAATGTGATCTAAGGTACAAAAAGATTGGGGTCCTCTGATTTAGATTAAACAATGATTCTTTCAGTCTTTATAACATAGTCAATGCATCAGCTTTTATATCTTGAGTTTATTACATGACAGAAGATGCCTAATCTTGTAACTATCATCCAGTTAATAATTGGATGTTACCTTGTAATTCTTGATATATAAAAAACTCCATGCATGTTGGCGAATATAGTGCCAGATATTTTAGCACATCTTACTACCAGTTCGGACTATACGTGATTATTGAACGATTATTGAACTAATGTCTTGTCGCAATGCCGTTTTTAGATGTTTCAAACAAGCCCGCCGAAACAAGCTTGACTCTGCTGGAGAGTATTTTGATCAATAAAGACCTATCTCCATTGGAATATTAAATATAGAATGAATGGAATTTTTTTTTTTGGTTATTCAGTTTTTCATATATAAACACCCAATTATAATCGTACTATTGCAAGCGTAAACTAGTTGCGATTATTAATGCCAAGTTAAAAAGTTAAATTTCCTTATCTAATTATTCCATGGTTTTCCATGGCATAATCGTTTGGCATATTGATACCTCAGATTTGACCCAATAAATATTTTACTATCATTCATGATGGTTGAGATCTCATCAGAATAAGAATAACCTTTGGGTAAATTGTTGAAATGCGGGTTGCTGGTTGCCCCTTGAACTGTAAAGCTCCTTCTTAAAATACATACTATGAATTCTATATTATCTAAACCCGCAAGACACAACAAATTTTGTTTAAATTTTATAGCGCCCTCTGAAGTATTAATACAATCAAAAGAATAAAATCATTAGCTGAGGGTACAGACAAAATCCCTATCACATTATTCCTAACAATAACTCACTATGTCCTTGAACCTATCACTGATATTTTTAATCACTCTATACGAACTGGACTCTTTCCTACTTCTTGGAAAACAGCTTTTGTTAGGCTTATTGCGAGGACTGCTTGTCCTAATACAGTAAAGGACTATAGACCAATAAGTATTCTTCCAATTCTATCCAAAGCTTTAGAATATATAGTGCATGGTCAAATGGATGAATACTTAACTGCCAAAAATCTACTGGACAAATATCAGTTTGGATTTCTACCACAACATAGTACAGCGGCAGCATTAATTATTAATGTTTCAGATGACATAAGAATGGCAATGGACAACAAACAACTGGTATTAATAACACTCTTAGATTTCAGTCAAGATTTCAATGAATTCAATCATTAAATATTAGTTGCTAAATTATCATCCTATTTTAACTTTTCTGACACATATTTAAATTGGATTAGCTCATACTTATCTGGAAAGCAACAATGTGTTAAAATTGGTAAATGTCTTTCAGGGTGGCTTAGTGTAGATGTGGGAGTACCACAGGGGTCAGTTCTTGGCCCGTTGTTGTTTTCCATGTTTATTAATGACCTACCTACTTGTCTGCAGGTAGCTAAACATCATTAAATGCGGACGATTTCCAAATATATTTGTCTTCACCAGCAAATCTATTAAGTAATTCGTTTGCCTTACTAAGCCCAGATCTTGATGCAGTGCACATATGGGCAACTTATTATGGCTTACTTACTAATCCTAATAAATCTCAATTTATTATTATAGGCTCAAATAAACTTAAATCTTATTTTAACTTTGCTAATCTCCTTAATGTTATATTGAATAAAAACATAATTCCTTTGGTGCTGGTAGTTCAAAAATCTTGGCGTAGGCCTAGGTATAAATAATACTCTTACGTGGTCTAACCAAATTACTCATATTTGTTCAAAGGTTTTCACGTCTTTGCACTCATTAAAGGGACTTTAGAACTTTCTTCATGCTGCTCTTAAAAAATCACTCGTTCAAACTCTAATACTTCCTCACTTTGTCTACTGTGATATATTTTACAATGACTTGACTGTTGAACTCGCTAGTAAATTACAAAAACTACAAAACACGAGTGTAAGATTTATCTCCGACTTGCTATCCCATGACCATATTTCTACGTACTGTAACAAACTTGACTGGCTGCAACTTGATAGACGGCAACTACGTACTCTTGTAGTGATATAGAAAATGTTGCTAACAGGATCTACTCAATACTCTCCTTATGTCTAGTCTCTCTTCTTGTTCATCATGATCTCGGTACCACTCAAGTGATAGACAGACTCTCCATCCCTCTTCACAATAAACTTGTATTCTCTCTCCCTCTCTCTTCTTACTGTTCCTGGAATGCTCTTGATACAAATATTAAAACTATAACATCCTTTCAACATAATGTTGCTCAAGGACTGCGAGCAAAGTCTCGATCGTCGATGTGAGGGGAAATGTAGGCATACAGTCAGTGTGTGTGGTGTGTGTGTGTGTGTGTGTGTGTGTGTGTGTGTGTGTGTGTGTGTGTGTGTGTGTGTGTGTGTGTGTGTGTGTGTGTGTTGTGTGTGTGTGTGTGTGTGTGTGAAGTAAAAATGTTGTTTTTATAAATCTTGCTATGATGTATTACTTTATTTAATAGAAGCCACTAAATATTTAATATCAGTATTGTTTTCTTTTTAAATTACTTGCTATCTCCATATATATGTTATGCGTGGTATGAATGGCATGTGAATGTGTGTGGTATGGTTGTGTGTACTAATTTGTTTGTTTTTTCCTCCATCCCTGTTGTTTGTTTATTTAGCTATTGTACTTTACAAATTTATTTTATTATAATGTGCATTTTCTGTGATTCACTATGTGGCCCAATATTATTTATTATTATTATATTATTATTATTATTATTATTATTATTATTATTATTATTATTATTATTATGTACCAATATTATAATTAGTTCTCAATTATTATATAAATAACATTTAAGTATTAAATGATTATTGTAAGTGGTTAAGTGTAATAAAAGGCGCTGGCCTTATCCTCACCCAAATAAAGACAATATTATTATTATTATTATTATTATTATTATTATTTATTATTATTATACGCCTATGTAATAATTATACTATTGTGTTTGGAATTAGGAAGGTTAAATTTAGAAGAAATGTACCTGCATTTGAATGGAGGTAGAGTTGAAAACCATTTAGGAAAATGCACCCAACTGGGATTGAGCCCCAATCTCCCCTCCCCGTCTTCGGCAGTCTAGTATATTGCGAGCGTAGCGCTTTAGACCATGCGGCCACCGAAGAGGGTTGCTAGATGATGATGATGATTATTATTATTACTATTATTACTATTATTATTATTATCATTATTATTATTAGAGTGAAGTACCCAAACTTGAAACCATCATCTGTTTAAATATTTAGATTTACCTTCTCCTTCTTGAATTCAAGACTGAACTGAATATAGCTAAGCTTCTTGTTATTCCCTGACTCATTGTTTAGATCAGGGAATCGAACCAGAGCCGATAACCGAAATCAACAAGAACCAGAACTGGAACCAGATCCCTAACAAAATTTGCCTAAGAACCAGAACCGAAATTGAATCAATAGTTTTATATATTATATATATATATATATATATAGGTGCATAAATGTTCTTATCGGTTCTTAAAGTTCTAATAGTTTACAATAATTTTAAATGGCATCTTATTCAATTCTTACTTAAACTTAATTTTACTTTGAAATATTCTGTTTTTCCTTTTCTCTGGATTATTAAGTCAAGGTAGGATTTTCTAAGTGGATTATAAAAGGGCCAATGAGCACTTAGCAGTAAGCAGTAGTGAGTTCAATGAGCACTTAGCAGTAAGCACTAGTGAGTTCAATGAGCACTTAGCAGTAAGCACTAGTGAGTTCAATTAGCACTTAGCATTGAGCACTAGTGAGGAATGTTTACTGTCACATTGTGTGGGTTTTCTCATTTTACTCTTTAGGCTAAGAGCTTAGGAAGAGTCATTTAGATCTTTGTGACAGCAAGCATGTCTAAGCTGGAGGTCTAGGAGTACTGAGAAATGAGAAACTGCCCAGTTGTACAATCAGTCCTGAGAAATGAGAAACTGCCCAGTCTTACGAATCTAAGTTATTACGAGGAAATAACATAAAAGTGTTTTGCTGTAAGTAGTCCAAATAATGTGTTCATTGTGTGCATTATCGAAGTGATTTTTGGTCTGATTAATAGCTAATTGATTAAATAATTTGATGGATGGGGTGAAATTAATATTGTCCAGGACAGAACTTCTCTAAACATGACACACACACACACATATATTGACATACACGTTCACATTAGGAGAGATATTAAGGTAAGTATAATGAAATATACATACATACCAGCCCTGTAAACTAATTTACTACTTTTTGGTGACTCTACAAATTAAGTACTTCAAAAAATACTAATATTCCAGATTAAAAAGGTTCTATTTGAAATTAAGGATATTGTCATAACAATATTTTAGTATCCAGCATATTAGTAAAACATAACATTAATTTAACTGAGAGAATTTTTTCTTGTAACAAATCAACTAAAATAATATTGACCATTTCTTAATCTATACGAGATGGTAGTTAGCTGGTTTGGCTACATCAAACGATCGTTAGATAATACAATTTGTACGTTTTTTAAAACTGGAAATACAATAGAAAAAAGTGTTTTAAATATCAATTTGAAAATTAGATGAAACTATTATGAAAGATTATATCTTTGAGATGTGGCAGAAAAAAAAAATCTCCTTTTAAAATGATAAATAGAAAGTTGTGCAATTATTTAGCTTATGAATTAAGATATCTCTTTGCATTTTGTATTATTTTATTGTAAATTATTTTTAATATATTTTTCTATTTTAGAATAATTGTTCATTGGTAGTATGAATAATCAATAAGATATTAAAATAACCGGAAACTAATTAAGAACAGGAACGTTTAGTTTTCTCTAATCTGAACCAGAACTGGAACCAGAAAATGTTGACTGGAAGCAGGGCTGCCCTTAGGGGTATGCAAACTGTGCGACCACACAGGGCCCTGCGATTTGGGGGGCCCCGAGCTTCCTTAGGTGACAGAAGGAAAAAAACGAGTTGGGGTGGGAAACGTTTCTTACGCGCTCTTATAGCCTCCCTGTACAGCCGATCTAGCAAATATTGTTGGAGTGTAAAAACAAAGGAAAACATATTAATCTTGTGGTTTGATTTATTGAACCAGTGAAGTGAATTCTCTTTTAACTCCATCGATTATATTTGTCTGTGATTGATTGGTCCCACTATAGCTTTTGAAAGTATTAACCGATTTAATTCAAACTTGTCACACTTGTTCTTTTACCTCTATACATATCAAGTTCGTTGGAGAAGAAAATATAACCAAGGGTTGATAGGAAATCAACCCCTATATGTATAGAAATAGGTTTTAAGCATTAATTATAACTTGTATTTACCTTTTAGGACATTTCCCGATACGTTATACGGTTGAAAATTGGATGTATTCAAGCTACTAGGTTTACCCAGAGTCCCAATCTGCTAAGGGAAGCCCTGTTCGTAAGAACCAGAACCAGAACCAATACATATTTCGGTTCGTCTCCCTGTTTTGACATTTCCTTGTCCTCGTTGAATTCATGACTAGATATAAAAATGTGAGCGAAACTTGTTGCAGTGTTTGTACAGTTGTGCTTGCTACCGATATATCACCAGTGACAGCTGTTACAGTGTGTTCTTTGAGGTGGAAAGGAGCACCACACTTAAGACATTACCAAACACTTCCTTACAAACTAGAACACACAAACAGAACTATTATGTTTGCACCGACAACAAACTCGCAAGTGTTACACGTCCACATCACAACGGAACGGGTTCGACGTCAATATCAAGGTTCATCTTCATTTTAATTGAGTTTTTTTTTACGAACAAATTGAATAATATTTAAACAAAATTAATGGGCAGCTAGATAAGTTTAGATGAACTATCTTTGAAAAGTAGTTGTACTATCAGAAACATGGTAGGAAGGACCAGTGGTGTCTTTAGGAACTTTCCATGAAACGGGCTCAAATTGAACATTCATCCCAAGTTTTAAGGGACAGTCACCGAAGTCATATTTATGTCCCATTTTGTTACTGTCCCAGATTTGTTAAATAAATTAATGGAGGCGACTGAATTGTATCCCCTCGGAAGAGACCCTCTTCCGTTACTTTGGACACAAACAACCCAAATGAAAATCCTGAATTGTATTTCTAAGTGAAGGACTTTAAGTTTTAATTCTTATGCTCATAAAGAATAAGTAAAGCGGAAACATTTGAGATAGAATTTAGTTTGTCATAGGACTGCTAGATGACATTACAAGCGACAAACTTTGATAAACTTTGATGAATAACAGAGGGCAGCATAGGGTGAAATCAATCAAATTATTGTAAATGAAACAATTTTTAGAGGATTTTTATTTTCATTTATGTTTGAAAAAATCAAAATCATATTGTAAAATGTATTTTAGCATTTTAACGGTAAACATACGATTTATGTATTTATAATTATTATGTTTGTATACTTATTTATGCATTCTATGGAACCTGAAATATTTACATCTGTTTTTAATAAATGCATAAATAATATGCCAAAAGTAAAAATTTAGGGTACATTTACAATAAAAGACTTAAAAAGAATAATTAATTTTTAGGTCGTACACTACGTATTTTTCAACCTTTAGCACTAAAATTTTTAAAAAAGTTAATGAATTTTGGAGGAAATTAACTAATTAGAAAAAATTTATCTTCATATTGAATTCAGGGAGAAGTAAAAATAATGTAATGATTTAATTTGTCAGCATTCATTGTAATTTATTTTTTTAGTTTTAGATATTCAGTGACTGTGCAGAGGTCTTCTTAAATTAGTGTGGTTTAATTAATTTTGAGCTATTTTTCCCCATGCTTCACCTTAACTACAATACATTGATGAGTATCTTATATATCTTTCAATTCCCTGGAGTCCATTTTAAAATGTTTGGACACATAGTTATTTGGATTTAGTATTTTCACCTTCCTGCCAAATTTCAGTTTTATACTACACTAGAATGTAGTTGTTTCTATTAGGTCTGTACATTTTGAGACTCCCTCCCCCATATATAATAATAATAAGTGATCATAAATTTTTCCAGTGATGAACTTTGTCGTCGTTTACTAACCGATTTGGACAACACCAGTTCTAAACGATTTATAATTAGGTAAAACAATGCGTGACGCCTTTATTTGAACAAAAAAGGCAAAATAAAATATCTAAATTTTGGTTCGGCTATTAACTTCATCTTCTCTTATCCGATTTTGGCCAACCCCGTTTTAAAACTATTTTTAATTGTTAAGCAGTACATGACAGCTTTATTTTGTCAATAAGAGTGAGTTGGGGAAAAAGGTTGGAATTAATAAATTCCCTAAACTAATATAAATGAAACTTATCTGGAAAAGTCTGAAAATTTAACATTTTTAATTGGGATTCCTGTAGAAAATTTAAATTGGGCAGAAATAGAATTACGATTTCATATAACAAAATAAGTTTTAAAATTTGGAATTTTTAGACGTTAGTTGAAAACTAAAATTCTAAGAGAATGTAAAAGGGCCACTCCAAATAACCATCAGATTCTGAAAATTTTAAATATTAAATGTGACCCCGGGAAAGTGTGTATGTAAGGAGGGATTTAATTGGATCATAATCACACGTTAAATATTTCTTTTACTACTAATATTGTTTTATTTAGCACGTTATCGCACTGGTTTTGCTAGTATTTATAAAGTATCTAATTTAATTATGTTAAATATTGGTTATGACCAGTGGCGTATGCTAGTCCTGCGCCACATACCCATTATGATATGGACTAGTTTTTTGTTTAATTCAATACTGTCTGTGTGAACTGTGTAAATACTAATGTTTAAATTGTTAATAAATATACATGTACTGAATTATTAATTTTAAAACTATATTGGTTCATATTCCAAGAATACTGTGTTTTAAGTAATTCTTCTTCCAAAAGGTTCTACTTAACACAATAGGAAACCCAGGGCTTGCTGCTTGAAAACCACAAGGCAAGCTAGGGAGGCTCTAATGACCTTGCCCATGTCTAGGGGGTTGCAACACATTCCTTTCCGCTCGCCCACAACTCATTGGCCAATGAGCTCGGGTTTTTACACCCCAGGTCATGCTGTTCATGTGAAGCAAGCTAAGCATTGTGCCAACTATTGAAAAAAGATTCAAGATCACAATGATTATTTATTAAGCTAATTTATTATAGTTTAAGTAAAATTACATAAAAAAATACATAAAATTAATTGTAAAATAATAGTTAGTATACGTAACAAGATTTAAATTATACACTAATTAAATACATTTAGTTATGTTTGGGTATTCTAGTCACATGTATTATCATATATTTGGCAAACCATTTAACCACTCTTTCAAATTTAGGCATTTCAGCACTGATAGAGTGGGGAAGGGGGGAGGGGGTTAAGGCGGGTGACGAAGCTACTTTAACCGTAGTTGACGGTAATTCTTGTTTTTCTTTAGTAGAAAGGATCGTGGAGTTTTAATAGTGTTCTTTTAGTTTTTGTTTTACATTATCGACTTATTAATCATTGTGATTTTATATAATTATACATCAAAGAATCCCAAAATTCAGGAGTGTGATTTCACCATTTCAAGATGATTTAGAAGTAAAAGGTAAAATAAAATATAATTTCATATAAATTAATTAATCAGTGGCGCACCCAGCCATTTACTTTGGGGGGAGGCATTCAATCAAGGCTGTAGCAAGAATTAAATTTTGACGGAGAGAGCGGGTTTGGGGTTTCACAGCTTCCTAATCCCTAAAGGCTGAGAATATTTATGAATATTAAATGCTTTTAGAAATAATTTGGAGTAGTTTTATAGTAATCAAGAGATTTAAATAATGCGAATGGTATCGAAGCTATTATTTGTGGAGTTTTTCAATTGTTAATTTTGTATGTAACAATAAACCTTTTGAAAAGTAGGCTTAAGTCAGAAGCCTGGTTTTAAAATGTAGCCTATACATTCGACACATCTTTAATGCTAAATATTTTAGGTATACTTAATATTATTTAAATTTATATTAACATTATTTGTGGTGTTGGGGAAAGAGGGGGGTCAAAGACCTGTTTGGACCTCTCCCCCTTGGGTGCACCTAGGCTTACAGCAAAAGATATGCTTACTGGCGATTCCAGGTAAAATGGAATGTTGAAGGTCATGACGTTGTGCATGACAGGGGTGAAGAGCAGCTTTGGAGTTGAAGAGTGGGGGAAGCCAGGCTAATTGCATGATGTCTGGAGTAGTTTCTTTCCCTGCATCTACCACTGTGGGCAAAAGGTCAACCCTTTCATATCAGCTCCGGTTTTAGATGTTTGTCGCGTACTAAGAAATGTGTACTTGGGTCCTTGTTCCTGACTAATCTGCAAATAAGTGACAGTTGACAGCCTTCTCTCTCTAGGTTTAGTTTCTCTCTCTAATGCTACCTTCCAGCTTTTCTCTGGTATTAAGGGGGGAGGAGGGAGTTAACTCAGGTATCCAGTAACCCAGTGATTAAGATAAGACTGGCTGGATTCACTGAATCGTTGTAGTATGGGAATTTCCTATTTATGAAAATAAAAAATAATTGAAGGTATTTTAATTTTAAGGAATTTTCAACTTAACTATTTACCGACTAATTATATCAGCACATGAATGACAAGCTAGCTTACGTTATAACATTCACGAGACCCCCAGCTGTCAAACTATCACTAAGAGAGGAAAGTCGCAATTTTATTAATGATAATTATATCGAATGTGCAGGGAATCGAACCAAATATCCTTATTTAAGAATGAGACTCATAAGAAAATGATTATCAAATTATTTATAGGGTGTTAGTTACTTTAGTAAGAACATATATATTGTTTAATGAAGTCGAATCAAGACATAGACCACTAAAGTACATTTTACAGTAACAGCGAGGTTGAAGTTCAAATCCCATTCAAATTAATTTTGGAGAGGTTTTAATCCTACCCATAGATTAAATCGTTGTAAAGGCCTTGTTTTAAATTATGATATAAGAAAATTCATCAATAAAATATGTGTAATTTTGTGTTGGTTTCCCTCGGCTTTAGGAATCTATAGACCATAAATAAGCCCTCACGTTATTTAGGGCACCCCTTTTTTGTAGAGCACGTGATTTTTTTTAACATTTTGGTATGGACTGAAAAATTTTAAAATTGTTAAATTAGATAATTAGATGTGGGTAATTGAGATTATTACGAACTAGTCGATAAAATAAAATACAGCAAACTCATGGTTTTATAAAAGCGAGAATACATCAAAGTTTTTTTAGTGTTCTTTTGTTTTTTCGGGTAGAAAGTACGCGTTAAGTTTAAATCTTTGCTCCGGCAAGTTACGGGATCTTTAAGGGTGCTGAAGAGGTTAAAAAAATCAACTTTTAAAAAATATGTTACTATTGATCAATTGTGATCACTCATCCACCCCCTCCTGAATGTCATCGGTTGAAGGTAATATTGTTGGCATTCTGAATTTGTTTGTTTTTTCAAAGCAAGGGTGAATTATCGCCGTTATAAATGAGTATCAAATTATTTATAAAAAGTTATGTTAATGAATATATTTTTAGTATGGACTAAAACGTATTTTAAGTGTATAGATATAATACAGAAAACTAGAATGTAGGCATAGATGACATTTTTTGGTGACAGTGAGGTTGAGGTTCGAATCTCGTTCATATCTATTGATGGAGTGGGGCTCTAACTCTATATTAAATTGTTAAATAGCCTTTGTGTTAAAACTTAGACACTAGATTTGATTTTATCAACAATCATTATACTTGTGCTTGATCACCTGTTGTCCCCCAATGGTCAGTTGATTCCTTAGAAACAGGTATCTCGTCTTTTTTTAAATGTAAATAAATTATTATTGAAAATAGCTACCTAGCGGGCCCCCTTGTTCGAGTTTGACCTTTGACCCTAACTCTGATTGGTCGGATTTGGTCACGTGACCACGCCCCCCCTCTCTTTCTGATTGTCTGTTGGCTTTCCCCTCCCCGCCCTCTGATCCCTTCCCTCCCCTTGACCACCTTTCGGTGGTTTATTCTTGTAGAAACTTGTTTTTTATGTGTGCTCATTGTTTTTTTTATGTTTTGGTAGGATTGGGACGGATGTTGGAGTTTATTTTTTATTGATTGGCGTGCAGTCCAGTTTCCTAATTCCTTGACGTACTTTGTTATTTTCATGTAATGTTGCGATCGCCTTGTCACTATTGGTGGTAGTCGCTGTTTGGGTGTCTCTCCTGATGCGTCGTTGTTGGTGGCTTGAGTGTCGTCAGACATAGTGTCTTCATTTTAGTTTTCAGCCCTTTTCAGGGCGTCAAACTGGTTTGATGTTGTGAATGTCTTTCTTATGTTTTGTTTTTGTTCTGTTTTAAATTTACGTTTCCTGGTGAGTTTGGAGGCCAGTGTAAATGTCCCTTGTACATCCGTGTCAGATTCAATCTCAGTATCCTCACTAGTTGATTGTTCTGCATGGGTGTGCAAGGTGTCGTCCTGCCTCCCTGACGTGTTCCTGGCTTTTTGAGCGTCTTTAGCGTCTGCTGATCAACGTTCTGTGATGGAACCTGCGGTGAAGGTAAAGAAAGGTGTTGATGTTGGGGTCGGGAGAAGACCACCGGATGAGGCGTTGAAGAATCCCGGGCCAGGGAAGCGACAGCCCCGAGAAGAAAGAAGCTGGTGGCGAGCGTCGGGTGATCAGCTAGCAGGCTTGTGTTGCCCCTCTTGGCAGGAAGAGTCGAAGGTTTCCGTTCGCAGGCACTGAAGGTTCCTCCAGTCAGGAAGGAGCTCGTGCCGGGTGGCAAGTGGTTCGTCACAAGCCCGAAGGCCGATGCTCTCTCGAGGGGCAACAAGCCTGTTGGGAAGGCCGAAGCTATCGGGGCCACTCCAACTCCCGGAGTCGAGCGTGCTGCTGGCCGAAGCAAGCGTGAGTCGCCTTCGGGGGACGAATCGGCCCTTTCTAGAGCCAACAAGGCTGGCGTGACCTCCCAAATTACCGGGGAGGTGGGCGCTAGATCCAGCCAACTGGGTGTAGGCAGCTGGGGCCCACCAACTACTGGAGTTGAGCATGCCGCTGACCGATCCCAGCAAGAGTCACCTTCAGGTGACGATTCGGCCCTTTGTAGGGTCAACAAGACGACCAGCGGGACTTCACCAATTACCGGCGAGTTGGGCGTAGATGGCCGAGGTGAAGTCAGTGGGGCCCTTCCAACTGCCGAAGGTGTGAGTGCCGCTGACGGACCCACCGGGTTATCCGGTCGTGTATTCTCGGGCCTCGGCTCGTCGGTCAGTGCTAGCCCTCTACAAAGCGTTGGCAGCAATGCCGATGTGGGCGAGTCCAGTGGGGCCTCTCCAACTACAGGAGGTGTGCGTGTCGCTGATGGCCAAAAAGAACTAGAGGCCCTTTTAAGGGCCGACATCCCACAAACTGACAAAGATAGCGAAAGCTTCCACCAGTACGATGGGTGGAAACCTAACGGTGCCAACGGAAGCCCTGACCAGGAGAAGCCTAGCCGTCGTTCGTCGTAAAGACCGTTGCAAGTGGCACCGACGCATGCGTTAGCGCAAGGGCCTCAAAAACCCTCGTCAACTCCGACACCCCCCGTCAAGGGGTGTCGGTAGGTAAGAAACGTCCAGCTGAATTTTCTTCAGACTTGGAAGACCGGGTCAAACGCTTCCCGCGTGTCGACAACGCGTGCAATTCCGTGCAAGTGGCGAGACTTTCTACAGCAACAGACCTCCCGTTGATGAGTAAAGAGTCGAGTCAGGGTCCGATACTGAGTCTGAGGGATTTCAAACCGTAAGACTCCACCGAAGGGGTAAGGCCGGCAACACCAGGAAGCTACCGGGGGCAAACCTAACCATTTAGGCGGTAGCTCTGGTGATGAGAGTGGAGACAACGGTGGCCCGGTGTGCCAGCGTTGGGTAATGGTGGGAAGTGGCGGAAACCTAAGGGTATCAACGCAAGCCTGGTACTACTGGTTCTGGGCCGGCTCCCAAAGCTAAGGGGAAGATCCCTCCCATCATCTTGTATGATGTGAAGGAATACTTTAAGTTGGCGAGGGCCATCCGATCCAAAATTCGAGATCCTGTAGAGGCAGTCAGGCAGCCGGGGATCGAATGCGCCTCTAGTGCAGGTTGGAGGAAGATTATCACACCCTCCATAAGTTCTTTCCAAGTTTGAGATCCAGTATTGGTCCTACGAGCTGGGACGGAAGCGACTGGTCGGGTCGTGGTGAAGAGACTCCTGACACGGACAAACCCTGGGGACATCCAGGAATTTGCTCTCGTGCTCCCCTTCAGGGTTCATTAGAGCATGCTATTTTGCTTCTGAGTCTGCGAGAACTTACAACGGAGTCGCGGGGAAGAAGGCTGAGCTAGAAAGTTTCCTGGCGAAGCATCGTGTCGATGTAATGTGTTGGGAGAAACCCACTTGCGCTCCGCAATGAGCTTCTCGTTAGCAGAGTTCATCTGCCATCGGAAATACCGAGTGGGGGATGTGGGAAGGGGTGGGACGGCGGTCCTGGTCCGAAGGGGCCTTGACCATCACGTCATCTCGCTTCCTCCCCTCCAACACATGGAAGCAACGGCTATCCAACTGGTGACCTTTTACCGGCCCAGTGCGACTTATTCATCTACTTCCCTCCCTTCCGCCGGTTAAACCAGGCCACGAGGGCTGAAATGGAGGTGCTGCTTCGAGGTACCACGCCTGTTTTAATCGGTGTGACTTCAACGCTAAGCACCCTTCATGGGGCTCTAGGATTATGAGCGCTCGCGGCACATTGCTCAGCTATGTCATAGATCTACACGGCTTGGTGGGTTCCGACCCCCACCCCCACCCACGTCCCTCACAATCCCCTTGGTTTCCCAGACGTCCTCGACTTCATCGTCTTCAGAGGGATCATAAGGCGGTTGGTGCTGAAGTCTCTAGCTGAGCTAGACTCGGATCACAATCCCGTTCTTGTGAACCTGGGACGCGCAGTGTCCTTCATAGACCCCCCAAAAAACCTGATCTTAAGCGCACTAACTGGGACAGGTTCACGAATGTGTTGAGAGAGAGGTTGGGACCCACTCCTACCTTTCGAACAGAAGCAGAAATCGATCGTGGTGCGGAGTATATAACTTCCGCCATCAAAGGATCGCTCAAAGCTTCGACGCCGAGGCACCGTCCTAAGAGGGCGCCAAAGGTTTCTTTGCCCGATTCTATCCTCAGACACGTCCGAGAGTAAAATCGGCTGAGAAGGCTTGGCAAATCTCGAGGGACCCAGTGGACAAGGCCAACTTGAGCCGCAAAGTCCATGCGGTTCGCGAGATGGTCAGAGATTACCGGGACAGTGTCTGGGAGGACAAGATTGAGAGTCTGTGCGTACAGGACAGGTCGCTGTGGCGCATGACGAGGAACTTGACACGGGTCCCCGCACCAAGACCACCTATTGTGGGTTGTAACGGGGTGGCCAACTCCACCAGGAGAAGGCTGATGCTCTCGCTGAGCACTTAGAGGCACAATTTGTACCGACTGACAACCCGTCAGACCCGGTGCACATTGCGCACGTGAATCAGGTCATCGGTGCGGTCTCGTACAGACCCTTGGATGAAGATGAACCCACAGAGGCGACAGAAATGTCGCTGGCGTTAGCTGCTCTAAGACTAAACAAGGCCCCCGGACGCAATGGTAACAGTAATGCGGTCCTCAGAAAGCTGCCCTTGGAGGCGATTAACCTTCTCATGGATTTATTCAACGCCGTCCTGCTCCTGAGTTCTGGAAGCACGCCAACGTCCTCTGTTTCCATAAACCGGGTAAGGACCCGGCTCTAGTTTCGTCTTACCGACCGATCAGCTTGCTCGACTGTTTGGGAAAGTCTCACTGTCTCACCAACTCGTCCGGCTCGTGGAGCAGGTCACGAGGAAATTCAACATCAACAGGCTGACTGGTTCTGTCTTTCTCGACGTGGCAAAGGCCTTCGACCGTGTTTGGCAGGAAGGCCTCCTTTTCAAACTCCTCTCCCTGAACCTGCCCTTCTACCTAGTTAAGGTTGTACAATCTTATCTATCCCACCACACCTTCTCCACTACCTTTGGGAACGCCACATCCCAAGTCAGAAGCATCCGGGCTGGAGTGCCACAGGGTTCCCTCGTGGGCCAGGTGCTCTTTAATTTCTATGTGAACGACATTCCTAAATCCCCACACACCAAGTTGGCACTGTATGTGGAAGACACGGCTCTAGTAGCGGAGTCGTGGCGAGGGCAGCTGGTGGAGAGGCGACTCCAGACGCACCTGAAGGGGTGTCTGACCACCTGGAGAACAAGTATTGACGTGGAGAAGAGCACAGCAGTGCTCTTCACATGGAAAAGAAAGTTCTACAGGCCGGCCCCACTCCGGCTGTTTGGAGAGCAGATGATATGGGTGAACAGTGTTAAGTACTTGGGACTTACGCTGGACACCAAACTGACCTGGCGACTACACTGCACCAAGAGACTGAACAAGGCGAGGCAAAGGCTGGGAATCCTAGGCCCACTGCTTAACAGGCGTAGCGCCCTATCTACAAGGAACGGTCTGACACTGTACAAGCAGTTGCTCAGACCGATCCTCGACTATGCGTGTCCCGCTTGGGACCACCTGGCAGACACGTATATGAAGAGTATGCAGGTGTTCAAGAGCGTGTGTCTGAGGATCATTGTGGACACACCTTGGTATGTTCGGAATGAGACTCTGCATCGCGACCTGGATATGCCTACCATCAAGGATCACTTCCGGAAGCTGGCGCAGTCCTTCTACGACAAACTTCCCGGTGTCACCAACCCTCTTATCCAGGGGCTTGGGAACTACGTCATCGACCCTGGAGGGTACCATCGATGTCCCAAAGCCCTGCTCGGATAAGCGAGATGTGTACAGTGGTCTGGGAGGCTCTCACCCAGCCCCCCCATAGAATAGTGTCTCCGCACGTAACTCTAAAAACCTTTATTCGGTTTACCAATATACTTTTGTTTTTCCCCAATTATATTAATACTAGCTTTTGCCGCGGCTTCGCTCGCGTTAATGTAGATTTTATCAATAAATTCAGGTGGTCGATTGACACAGGGAATATGACAATAAAAACGATGAACATATTGAGGTTGTTAGTCAATAGAGGTAGAGATAAAGAAAAAAACAAACTACACAATATAAATCAAGATTAAGTGTAGGAGTAGAAAAGAAGTAGCGGAGTGTGTGTCAGTAGAGTCACAGGTTATGCCTTGCCACGAATTGGAAGATCCTACTCCATCTTAAATTTTACTTACAATTAATTAAAATCCATTATTTACTCCGCTTGTTCTTGACCGTTGCAATCATGGGCACAGAATAGATCATTATTTTAGGACGCTCCTATATACTATGTTGTATGTCCTTCCATTTGGCACAAATACATACAAATTCTGGGCATTGGACACACGCGAACAGGCTACATATAGCTGGCCATGGGAAAAACATGGCATTTCCAAATGCACCCCTGCTACCTGCAATGTTTGCCCTTGCGCTTTGTAATAGTAATAGCAAAACTAAGTTTGATTGGAAACTGGAGTCTTTTGAATTGAAATTGTAGGTCAGTGGGGATTATTGGGATTCGAGGTATGATTACACTTTCCCCTTTTCCCACACCTTTTAAAATGGTGGCACAGATTATATTTTGCCCTTATTGTGTAATTGAAGCCTCGTCCCATTACATAAACGGGGTGCATCTAAATTTCGCATAAGCATAACTGGTACACCTAATTTCAATTGTAGTTTATGCGAGGGTACACCCGATAGCTCCAGAGAATTTAAAAACTCAGCGGGATATGAAGTGCTCTGTTCTGTGTCCATGATTGTATCTATTGACAAATACTCCTTTATTTCTCCCTGCTTCTCTTTCAAAATGTCAGTGTTGATTTTGTTAACGATTTCATATTTTGGTGCAAGAATTGCTCTTGCACACAACCAATGATCACAATTTAAATTTAGTTGTAAGTCTGGGTAAACTTTAGCAATGAGCTCCACATCATTTTCCACCAAATTACAGAATTCCCCTGTAAGTAAAATACAGCCTTCAGCAACCGTGTCCAAACGTCCATCACCAATTTTCAATAGTGTCTCTGCGTAATGTCCTGAATCTACGTCATTATAAATGTGGACTCTCATACTCGTTATTAGGCTGAATTTTTTCACTTTTGCCCACAACCTTGATGACTTGAGACAGGCTTTGATTTCATCTGCATGTGTGCCCCTCTGGATCACCGGTAGAGTTTGTCGGAAGTCAGCAGCCAGTAAAACTACCATTCCTCCTCTCTCGCAAGTCCTGAAGATTTTGGTTTAACGCTTCTATAGCTTTTTTGTGGGACATCGTACTTTCGTCCCACACTAAAAGTTTACATTGTCGTAGCATCATACCTCGAGAGATACCTCGAGAGCTATTTTTGCTGAAATGAATAATACCAAACTTCTTACGACAATTTTGTCATTTACCATAACGGGGTGAACAGACAGAGCTTAATTAGCTGAATATAATCATTTTTAATCATTTTAAGATAGATGTGCCTAAAATAACTCGGGAACAGATTTTTATTCGGGGTATCAGATTTTCTTCTGGGATACCACAGGTCCCTTTTTCTGTACTCCAGGCATCATGTTGCAATTAATTTATTCATATCAGTAGGCCGAGTTGTTAAGCTGGACGACCGTCTAACAGTTATTTTTTTCTATCCGTCAGGAACAGTACTTTTTTTCTGGATGAAAGGTACCCTATGTCCTTTTCTGTACCCATGACAACGTGTATGCGAAATTTCATGATGATCGGTCGTTTAGTTTAGGCGTAAAAGCGTAACAAACAATAACAAACAAACAAACAAACAAACAAACTCACATTCACATTTTTTCTGGATGAAAGGTACCCTATGTCCTTTTCTGTACCCATGACAACGTGTATGCAAATTTCATGATAATCGGTCGTTTAGTTTAGGCGTAAAAGCGTAACAAACAATAACAAACAAACAAACAAACAAACTCACATTCACATTTTTTCTGGATGAAAGGTACCCTATGTCCTTTTCTATACCCATGACAACGTGTATGCGAAATTTCATGATGATCGGTCGAGTAGTTTAGGCGTGAAAGCGTAACAAACAATAACAAACAAACAAACAAACTAACTCACATTCGCATTTTTTCTGGATGAAAGGTACCCTATGTCCTTTTCTGTACCCATGACAACGTGTATGCGAAATTTCATGATGATCGGTCGAGTAGTTTAGGCGTGAAAGCGTAACAAACAATAACAAACATACAAACAAACAAACAAACTCACATTCGCATTTTTTCTGAATGAAAGGTACCCTATGTCCTTTTATGTACCCATGACAACGTGTATGCGAAATTTTATGATGATCGGTCGAGTAGTTTAGGCGTGAAAGCGTAACAAACAAACAAACAAACTCACATTCACATTTATAATAGTATTATGCTTTTCTTTGTATCAGAAACTTTGAGAAATGCGACAACCCGTCAGTTTAGGATCCGAAAACCACACGGTGTGACCAATGGTCGGTACGTGTTGGAATTTGCTCTCGTGCTCCCCTTCAGGGTGCATTAGAGCATGCTACTTATGCGTCTGCGTCTGACCAGCACTCTTGGACTTGACTCTGGATAGAGGAGTACTAGCTTTGGCTGCCATATTTAAAATGTAAGACAAAATGTAACATTTCGGCTTATTATTTTTTCTTTTTGTAAATTAATATACTCTTGTAACAGAGGTTGGAATTAAATTTATGATTATATTATGAGGTTGTTAAAAAACTATTATAATGAACTTATAAATTATGGCTAAGATCGATACATATCGAATATTGATTGCTATTTGGTCTGGACTATAGATAGAAAATTTATTCTGTAATAAGATCTGATAATTCGGTTTGTTTAATAATATTACTTTTCATGAATCTCATTCTATTTTTAGCTATTATGGAAAATATTAACTTAATATTTAAAATAGCATTGTGAGTAAGCCAGTTACTTTCTTTATTATTTATTCGCTGAGGATTTTTTCTTCTTGAAAAAGAAATGAATTAAGGCTATTTTGTTGATAATGACTGATGATAAAAGCCTCGATAATTTTTTGGTCTTACTTAGAATCCTGTCAGGTTCAAATTTTTATGTGTATATATTTACGACTGTTTGAAATGCTATCGTTTATTTGTAAATAGAGTTGTTATTCATATGGGCTATTTAATGTTATTTGGCGAGTAGGTTTCATGAGAACTAATGGATTTATTCAATTTATTTAATTTCTCAAGTAAATTTACTAATGTTAAGGATTATATTAACTTTGGTATGATCTTTTACATTAACCTTTATATACATATTAATCTTTAATATTTTCTCACAGTACGCCTATTGTAATTGTTTTCTTTATACCATCATATATGGTTTTATCTTTTGAAATATATATATTTATTATGAATAAACATCCAAAATTGATTTCTTGGTTTTTTCTTGATGTTAAAATAATTTGAGTTCATGTTTAAAGAGTAACCTTAGAATATTTATTTATTTGCTTATTTGTTTATTATTTATTTATTTTGGAATGTACTTATTTATTTTTGAGATACTATTAAATTTATGAAATGATGCACAAGGATGACTGTCTGATAATTATTTCTGCAACAAGGTGAGTTGGGTGCGCTGAGTAACAATTGTCCTCAGACAAATGGGAAAAGTTTCACTCAAACGACTCACTCTGATTGTTTAATTTTTTTTTTTTTTTTTGCTTCTATTTGAGCCTTCTGTTTAATTGGATAGTTAAGGTTCATAATTATGGTTTGAAATAAATTTTAATTCATCATCAGCTCCATGCATATAACCCAAACAGGTAGTAAGACGAGGTGCTAATAATAATAATTATCAGCTCCAAGCCAACTTCGATAAATTTTATCATAATGTTTACCTGTTTGATTTTTGGTCTCACATAATTAAAAAAAACAATATTTAATATGAAACTTTAAATATTTGCCTAATTTTGGGATCAAGTCTATGCTAGTGTCCCTATAATAAATACAGCTGTTAATGTTTAAAAAAAATGTATTTTTGATTGCATTTAACATCAAAATTGGTAAATTATAAAATGATGTTTACTGCCAATAAAAAAGGTATTCAAACCAATAACAATTATTGACTATGGATTTTAACTGAAGCTAGGTATAGTGTCAGCGTAATACTAACGTTACAATGCTTTTCAGTTGCCAGAGGACTGTTTACTAACACATAACTAGTCTCGATCATATATCCCACTAACACATAACTAGTCTCGATCATATATCCCACTAACACATAACTAGTCTCGATCATATATCCCACTAACACATAACTAGTCTCGATCATATATCCCACTAACACATAACTAGTCTCGATCATATATCCTACTAACACATAACTAGTCTCGATCATATATCCCACTAACACATAACTAGTCTCGATCATATATCCTACTAACACATAACTAGTCTCGATCATATATCCCACTAACACATAACTAGTCTTGATCATATATCCTACTAACACATAACTAGTCTCGATCATATATCCCACTAACACATAACTAGTCTCGATCATATATCCTACTAACACATAACTAGTCTCGATCATATATCCCACTAACACATAACTAGTCTCGATCATTATCCACTAAACATAATGGTCTAATCATATTATCCCCACTAACTTCGATAAATTATCTAGACTATATTTGGATCTCACTTAAACATAACTAGTCTCGATCATATAACACTAAATACATAAACTAGCTCGTCTTAATAATCACTTAATTTAAAAAATATGTCTCGATCATTTATATCCCAATTAACATCATAAATAGTCTCGATACATAATATCCCACTAACACATAACTATGTTTCTGATCATATATTCCACGTATAACAACTTACACTAGTTCTCGATCATATATCACTAACACATAACTAGTCTCGATCATATATCCCACTAACACATAACTAGTCTAGATCATATATCCCACTAACACATAACTAGTCTTGATCATATATCCCACTAACACATAACTAGTCTTGATCATATATCCCACTAACACATAACTAGTCTGATCATATATCCCACTAACACATAACTAGTCTCGATCATATATCCCACTAACACATAACTAGTCTAGATCATATATCCCACTAACACATAACTAGTCTAGATCATATATCCCACTAACACATAACTAGTCTTGATCATATATCCCACTAACACATAACTAGTCTGATCATATATCCCACTAACACATAGCTATTCTAGATCATATATCCCACTAACTTACTTCAGCAGGCCCAATATATGTCAACTAATTCCATTCCATCTATAAATGGGTCAAATGCACTATTTTAACAATCCCAATTCTTGAATACAATCCTTTGAAATCTAGGTTAACATAAGAAGTTAAATTTACTACAATAATTTTCAAGTTACTATAAAACATAAAAAGAGCAAAATGTTAACTTATTTTGGTTTTAATATATTTAGTTAAGTGGTAAACTAATTATCTTAATGCATATTAGTATTAAAGTTCTAAAACAAATTCCTGTTCAATATTTATATATATATATATAGCAATTGATTATATATATAATTGTTTCCAGCCTGTGGCCAGGTCAGTTTAGTAAAATGCCTCCATCTTCCTCTATTCTTCCACCATTTTTACTCCTTTAATTTCTTCCATTCTTCTCCTCTCACTTTAACACTTTGTTATCTACTCCTTCCATCTCTTTCTTGGCCTCCATTGCAATCTTTATCCTACAAACTTCATTTCCATAATTTTATTTGGCATCCTCTCTTTTTCCATCCTCATTACATGTCCATACCATCTCAGTCTTTCTACCTATATCTCATGTACTCCAACATCCTCATTACATGTCCATACCATCTCAGTCTTTCTACCTCTACTATCTCATGTACTCCAACATCCTCATTACATGTCCATACCATCTCAGTCTTATTTCCTCTACTATCTCATGTACTCCAACATCCTCATTACATGTCCATACCATCTCAGTCTTTCTACCTCTACTATCTCATGTACTCCAACATCCTCATTACATGTCCATACCATCTCAGTCTTACTTCCTCTACTATCTCATGTACTTCAACATCCTCATTACATGTCCATACCATCTCAGTCTTTCTACCTCTACTATCTCATGTACTCCAACATCCTCATTACATGTCCATACCATCTCAGTCTTTCTACCTCTACTATCTCATGTACTCCTTCATCCTCATTACATGCCCACACCATCTCAGTCTTTCTACCTCTACTATCTCATGTACTCCCTGTACTCCAACTCTTTGCCGGATAAATTCATTCCTAATTTTGTTTCTCCTCGTGACAGCTAACATTCTACTGACAAACTTCATTCCCATGGCCTCCACTTTGCTAGTCCCTAAATGACCTATATTATATATATACATTAACAAGTAACTACAGGTTGTTTTTTGTGTTAATCTTTCATGCTGTAGATACACAGTTTGTTTGTGGAGTGTTAAGAACTGCTCGTATTTTAATTTTATTTTTTACTTAAAGCATTTATTTTGTGTCTTTTAATTGACCAAGAAATCTAATTCTAGTTAGTTAAAAACACACTGAAAAATTGAAAATTTGAATTTTATTTTTAAAATGTTCTAATTCTTTCTCTATACGAGCCCACACTTTCACCCGAATGCCGTTATTCCAATATAACAATACTGCAATAATCTCAAGCTAAAGTTCAATAAAGTAGGTAATTAAAAAAAGAGGACCAGCATTATGAAAATAAAAACAAAATATTCATTATTAAAATTATTTATATCAATAAACACAAAATTGGTATGGACATTGGACACATATAATTTTAAAATTCACAACAAAATGAAATTATGTTACACATAACAACATAATACCTGAAACAAACTAACAAAAACTAGTAATAAAACATATCACATTATAAGATTTAGTTCACTAAATAAAGATAAATTGCAGTTTCCCCTTTAAATGACTCAGCAAAGATAAATTTTTAGATCTAATAAAGTATAAAGTCGGCAGCCGAGCCAATTCTAGAGCTAGGCCACAGCCAAGGTATACACCAAATACTCAGCCCTACGGGAATTGTTCCAACCTCTGTAAGCCAGGTTGAGTCCTTGGGCACTGGGGAGTTTTCAGTGGTGGCAGCACTGCCCATATTTGAAGATTGTTTACAACCAGACAATTTGCTTGGCCAAAAGGTATTCTACATTTTCTTTGTAATTTGCAGTCTGAGTGGGCTCGTTTAAAGTGAATTTTTTTTAAAAATGCATGTTTGATAGCGATGCTGTCACTTGGGACTACATGTGATGATCCCCAGGTTGAACGACTCAAGCTCTCCCAATGAGAGCAACCATTTTAACCTGGAGGTGTATACTTTGTCTGTGCACTAACCTACATTTTATCAATAGAATACTTTTTTAATTTATTAAAATTAAGATGAACATGTGAGTTTGGGGTACCATGAAATATTAAGAGTATTAATGGCCAGCATTGGTGGGCACGGTGACTAAAATGTTGGACTCATCTGGTCTGTCTAGGAGGTTGGGGTTCAAGTTTAGGCTGGGTGTAATGAGGGCTGTTTTACTCCAGTTTTTAAAACTTTACCTTCCTCACCTATGTAACTAGCTGTGTAACTAGCTGAGAAGGGGAGGAGCACACAATAAAAATAATACTAATTGCTCATTATGGCAACAACATTACTATACAATCAGGAATAGAAAATAAAGAGACAAACATATTTCACATTCAATGTCTTCCATTACAAATTAATCATATTCTCGATTTTTTAAGCACGATTGAGTATTAATTGTTTTGATCACCAAAATACTGTATAATCTCTCAAGACAAAATAGCAAAATAAAACAAGTAAACCATAAGAATTTTAAAGACCAACATAAAGATATTGTCAAATGTGATACCAATAATTAATGCTTGAATATTTTTAATAAGCAAATAACATTAAAAATGTTTCATCATTACAACTACAGATTAATGCACGAGCCAGGACCAACTTTAGAATGTCACATTTTTGTATTTGTTAGGACTTAGCATAGTTACCATTCACTGTGATTGGTCTTCATGTTATTTATTCATTTTATAAATCCCTATCTAAGTGTCCTATATGTCTAAAGGGTGCCATGAAAAGTGTGAACTGTGTTCTTCGTTTCATTATTAAATTCATTTTGTGTTCGATTCTTTTTCAATATGTTTCTATCAATTTTTCCTGTACCTTCTTCCAAACATAAAAGTGACAGTAAAGTTAATAAGAGGGTTGCTTTCTAGTTAGCAAACTTAATGTCTACATTGCTCATCCTTCCATATTGTTTTATGTCATTTGTTATTATAAGAGTCCTTTGATCAGTCGATAGTCATCATCACCATCATCATCATAATCATTAACTGTTTCCTCTATCCTTCCACCATTCTTATCCTTTCACTTGCACACTTTTTGTTATCTGCACCTCCCATCTCTTTCTTGGTTTTTACCTATATACTTCGCCTGCACCATCATCTTTGGTATCAGTCTTACTTCCTCTACTATCTCATGTACTCCCAGTAACTCTACTATTCCCTGGATAACTTCATTCATAATCTTGTTTCTCCGCGTGACAGCTAACATGATCCTTACTAACTTCATTTTCATGTCCTCCAATTTCTTTGTCTCCCTTACATTTGATGTCTGTGTTTCTGTTGCATATGTGACAATGAGTACAACACTTCAAGGAACTTCTCTGCTCCATAGCAGGTGTCTTACACACCTATAGAACAACTCTCCATAGCATGTGTCTTACACACCTATAGAACAACTCTCCATAGCAGGTTGTCTTACACACCTATAGAACAACTCTCCATAGCATGTGTCTTACACACCTATAGAACAACTCTCCATAGCAGGTGTCTTACACACCTATAGAACAACTCTCCATAGCAGGTGTCTTACACACCTATAGAACAACTCTCCATAGCAGGTCTCTTACACACCTATAGAACAACTCTCCATAGCATGTGTCTTACACACCTATAGAACAACTCTCCATAGCAGGTGTCTTACACACCTATAGAACAACTCTCCATAGCAGGTGTCTTACACACCTATAGAACAACTCTCCATAGCATGTGTCTTACACACCTGTAGAACAACTCTCCATAGCAGGTGTCTTACACACCTATAGAACAACTCTCCATAGCAGGTGTCTTACACACCTATAGAACAACTCTCCATAGCATGTGTCTTACACACCTATAGAACAACTCTCCATAGCAGGTGTCTTACACACCTATAGAACAACTCTCCATAGCAGGTGTCTTACACACCTATAGAACAACTCTCCATAGCATGTGTCTTACACACCTGTAGAACAACTCTCCTTGCAGCCCTCTTCTTATTAGATCCTCTCTACTCCCTTCGCCTCAATCCCACGCTGCCGAGATTTTTTACAATCCGTACCTCAGCTCTACTCAGTGACCCAGGCCACAGACTGGAAACAGTCATGGATATAAAAAAAACCTCAGCTCTAATCCATCCAACTTTATAACTTATCCTCTTCCTTGTCACTAGCATCACTTCACACTTCACTATGCTAAATTTCATTCCTCACTCTTTCACTTCCTCATTCCATTCCTGTAACTGTTCCTCTACTTCCTCTTCCTTCTCCCCTCACACCATCAAGTTATCAGCAAATACCATTGCTTTCATTCTTTCCTTCTCGAGTTTCCTTGCCACTTTATTCAAGACAATTTCCATTACCATTACAAAGAGTAGTGATGAGAGTTAGGCTAGGTCAGGTCTAGATAGAAACAAACAAACTTCTCTCTTCACACTTCTTCACATTTCCACAGTTACACATGGTTTTGAATTTCAAGAAATATTCCTTTTTCATAAGAGAAGACACATTAAAAACACACAAAACACAATTAGATGTTATAGATAGAGACCCGTAAAAATGGTGAGACGCGATAAAGCGAAAGATGGAATCAAGTATATTTTCCTTTGATAGTTTACAATGTTTTTTAAAATTGAAATAAAATGAAATCGTCTTGTTACACGAAATCCTCCTATAAAATGAAATAACACAGCTTTTACAAAAAACATATTTAAATAAACACGAAATTAAGGAGAAATTGAGCAGAAATTTTGACCATGCCGTTATTTGATTAGTATTTTGCTATAGTGTAAGCTAACTTTAGGCTACAAAATTTTGAAATATGCAGACAAACTTGACAAAGAATTTTAAAGCAAATATATAAGGTTTCAATAATAAATTTTAATTTTGTTTACATTGTCTCAATATGTAAATAATACTTAAACACCTCAGATAAAATGTAATTTTGAATAAACACGAAATAACACTGAAAAGTGAGATTTAAAAAACGAAACTTAACCAAAAATAAAACAATTTTTATGGGGTTCTAGTTATGGAACTACATGCTTCTAGAATCATTTGAAATATAACCGAAAATTTGCAGTGTTGCTAAATTGATGTAACATAATGGAGGCTTGAATAGCTGGATGCATGTAGTCCCTTAACGTATATTTCTTTGTGTTTTGTGTGTTTTTAATGTGTCTCTTCTTATGAAAAAGGAATATTTCTTGAAATTCAAAACAATGTGTAACTGTGGAAATGTGAAGAAGTGTGAAGTGTAGAAGTGAAAGAAGCGATGAAGAGAGAAGTATGTTTGTTCCTATCTAGTCCTAACTTAACTATCCTTTCAAGTTGGCTTCCTTCACTATCACTTTACATTATTGTAGAGTGTTTCTATACTGTCTTATTTATACATTTCCAAACCATTATGCAAAAATTCATTTTATTATCAGAAAGAAGGGGAGAAACTTTAAGTATATTTTTGAGCATATGAACCAAGGAAAGTAAAAAAATCACATCATATCCATAATTATTTAATTATCTATGAATTAACAAAGAACAGATTTTGTATGTGCATTATGTTTCACTTTACGTTTACTACACTATCATCATATTTATACTAATGGAATTAAATGTGTAAAGTAGAATTTAGAGAAAGTTTACACACATTTGTGTAGTACTAGAGGCAAAACCATTTAAGAAGAAAAAAAAAACTGTAGATCTGACTGATTCAAACCTAAATCTGCTCATAGCCACCAGTGTGTTAGAACAATTATTTAATAAAAATCCTAGTTTATTGCGTGGAATATAATGCACACTTAGCTGTAAGTCAGAGACTCGACTAAATGAGATGATAAGTTAAATTAAAATAATAATTTAATCATTTACCACTTTTATAAGTGCTGGAGATGGAAAGGATTAGGGTAGTTCCTAAGCTGTAATATAAGCGTGACATCACAAGAAACCAAACACAAGGCTATGTGGACATTTTCTCTCAGCCTCGCTCGCAGATAATATCAACAACACTGGGTTCCATGAGCACCGGCTCTAAGCAGCGGTGAACTGCGCTTCCCAAGATCTCATCAAGCAGGAAGTGCACCAGGCTGTTCAACATGACAAACAAATAAGGCACTGTGTTAAGGTTAGTCCCTAGAACAAATTACATCCCTTAGACAAAATAAAAGAGTGCAAAAAGTGAACATATTTTAAAGCAGTGTTTTTAAATCATCACCAGTTGCGTACTCCTTTTGTGGCCATGGCCTGGCCAACCTACCACTATCAGCTCTTCGCGATAAAAACAACAACACATACTTATAATCTTGTATAGTACAGTCATTCTAAATTTTTAAGATAAACAATGCCATGACATAGAAATTTCAGTGATAAAATTATTATTTATATTTTATTTTCACAGCGTCTGAGTACCCGCATACATTAATTACGCTGATGTAATAGGGATGAGGAAAGTATAATATGAAAGTGACAAGTTAGACTATGTGAGTACAATGCGGATCCTAATTTATTAACACTGTCCAATAAAATGAGTATATAGTGAATTATGACCTTCTACGGCTTCCACAAAGAAATAATATAAATGTTATGCCCGAAAATGCCTAGAGAAAGAGATCACTTGATTTAAAAGGTGCAAGCATGTTTACAAACTTTTCAAATTTTGTTTAATCCGCAATCACCGTCCAGCTTATTTTCCAATAGTGTTCTATTCACTGTACAAATCCTAGAGTATACCAACACTGCCGTGTCCTACCTCATTAGTGTTAGTGGTGTGTATGTGTAGAGCTTGAAGGGGTAGTGGGAAATACAAAGTAGATAACTTCATTATTGCAAGAATGTTTTTTGTACACTAAGCTATAATTAGGCCTGTTAGTAATTAAAATTTAAAACATGATGAAATTTAAAAAAATTAATATAATTTGAATAAAACATATTCACCCATTTTAGTGGCCAAATGGTCTAGGGCGTCAATCTCATGTTAGACTGGCCTGATGACAACGGGGAGATCGGGGTTTGAATCCTAGTATGGTCTATTGAGGGTTATTTTTTACCAAATGGTTTAACACTCTCTTTCCATGCAAATGTGGGTATATTACCTCTAAAATGCTTCTTTATTCATTCCTATCCCGTTAGAGTAATTGTCATGTATGAGTATAACCTGAACAGGTAGCAAGATAACAAAAATAACATTTAGTATCCAACAATTCTTGGCTAGAATGGGAGCAAGAGCTGACCAATATAGTGTTTTATTTGAGGGATTGGGATTGGGAGGAAAAAGTCCCAAAGCTTTGAATACAAACAAATAATTTCAAATATATAAATAATCTTTGAAAACAAATTAGTATTTTAGCGATATATATTCATGTGTAAATATCCTAAAAGAAGTTAAGAATTAATTTTATTTTAATTGTTAAATGTTGGAATTTTAAGATTCTGGGCAAGTGTTCAATTAGACAATGTCCCTAACTACCTCAATAGGCAAATTATTTGCTCCTGTCGCAGATTTCCTGGAATTATATACCGACAAGCCTTACTTTAGCTCAATCTCCAAATTTCTTTCATAAAATAATAAACACATGTAACAGTTAAACCAACTGTTCGAAATGTACACGAAGCTATTTATGAGCAAAGATATCAGTCAATTATCTTGTAAGAGAACTCTTTGCAAATAGATTAGTTGCCTTGAGAGCAAGGTATTTACTAAACATGTATAAATTCACGATTTATATCGATCTCCAGAGAAAATAAATAGAGCCATGAATAATTTTTGCTTTCCCATTTAAAATGCATTGAAATTGAAACATTTTAGTGACAGTATTTCTTGAACTATTTTTTATGTGGTTTTTAAAATACCATACAATTTATTAAGGATACTAAGATGTTATTCAAATAAATATGAAACAACAATATTGAATTATTTCATATTTTTTAAAATAAAAATGTTTGCTTGTAACAGTGCATTTATAAATAGGCTCAGCCTTAAACAAAATCATTGAGATACAATTTTGAAAAATTTGGAATTCAAAATTATCACTCATTAGTAAACTACTCTTAATTTGGAGGCTAGGGCAAAAACAGGATATAGACCAGATGTCAGGTTGACGCTCCTTGAGCCAGGGTGAGTCTATCAACACTGGAGATCACTAGACTTAATGCTCAGTGATAAGAGCACTTCCAAATGTGCAAGTTGTTAAACAACTCACTTTCAACATGTACATCATAAAGAGACCATTGTAATCATAATGTGCAGTCTGATTAAGCTCTTTGTGAGGTAGGATTATATGAAGAGGGGATGTGTCAATAGCGTTGTGGAGGCCGGCCGAAGGATATGTGTGTTTTCTCTCAGATGAAACCATGTCGAAATTAGCTTTTTATTAACAAAAAAACTTGATGACACCTTAAGTTTTAGTTCTTAGGCTCTCCAAGAAGTGCAGCCACTTTAATCTGGAGGCTTTGGGTGAGTCTTATGTATACCTTGTCTGTGGGCTAGGGTCAAAATATAAAAAAGTCTCAAGTTATTGCTGTATAGAATCTAGATATCAAGTTTGAACAAAATCCATCAAACTGTTTCATAAACTGTGGTTACGGACAAACAGACAGATGGACAAACAGAAATTTGGTAAAACCAACTTTTTTGGTTTAGCCACACATAAACGTAATATTCATCATAATATCGAAGTAGAAAATGTTCAATATTACAATACTTTCCCTGGATAAAAGTTTAAACTAATCAAAGAATTGAGTAACTCACTTTTCATCTGTTACGAATCTCCACAGATATAACTGCAGGTAATGAGTGTCAACTTGAATCTGTTGCAGACCGTATCGGCTGAATGTTCTTAAACGAACACACTCCAGAAAAGTCTGGGGAAAAAAAAACACAAAAAGTTTATTCAATATTTATATTTAATTATATGAAGGACTAAGGAAAATTTGTATTAACTCTTTGAGGTACCTTAAAGGTTTTCATTTATAAGTTATATTATTATAGATTCAGTCCCTTTTCATTGCATTTCCCGTGTCAGTCCTTATGTAAATCGTTCCTCTTTTCTCCATTCTTTCATATGTTAAGGGACTGAGTGGTCGTAACAATTTTCTCAAAGCAACATTTACCTTTTTGTTCAATGTTACTGTAAAAGGCCATATTTGTTTCTACTCCTCATACAAAGTACTCAGAAAAGTGTGCTGGCTATCCATCCTAATCCAAATCATTATTTGGCCTAGTGCTCTATTACAAGTTTTGTTAGTGCTAAGGGTCATGTAAGAGTCCTCATAAAGTTATTGTTTAGAAAACTTTAGATCCACATTAATGTTAAAGCATCCCTCTATATTATGTTACATACATTATTGTTTAAACCTTGGATCAATAAATAGCGCATCTACCTATTGATCTATTTCTTTATTCCTGTTGATTAATTCCAAGACAAACACAAAAACTAGATTTCAGTGTGTTGATTTACCTTTTGTGAAAATGAACAAATAAAATTTAAAAATTATACATCTTTGACTCAGATAGGAATCAAACCTCTATACCCAGATCAGTACAGAAAAAAACCCACTATGAACTGAGTCAGAACACTTATATGTCAAGGACATGTTTCATAGTGAGTTTTTCTGCCAGTATTTTCCATTGTTCTTCAGAAACACATGTTGCCAGAGCGAATCACTAAAACACCTGTCACATGTGGTGAACTAATAATACTAGCTTATGGTGTTTATTTCTAGTTATATCATTCTTATAAACCTTATAGAAATATAAACAAACATTTACTTGAAAAAAGTAAAAAGTTTATAATAACATCCACAGTCAGACAAATAAAAAATGTACACATTGACAATTTGATGAACTACTGGATTCAAAATTAACCAACTTTTACCCGGAAATAAATATCCAAATACTAAATATAGACAGTATATCCACTTTAAGATATTCAAGGATAACCGTGGATATTAAATGATTGGATATTAGTTATAAGATGGTGACTAGTGAAAATGGTACTTCTTGAAGGATATACAGGAACAAACATGAAATAGCTTTTACAATAAAAAAATAAATTATATATATATATATATATAATGTTTATGGCTTAAGCATGGATCTATCACAAAAATTTAGGTTGTATTAAATTTGGAAGACGGTATAGGAAATACAATTACCTCATAAAGCGAAAAGAGGTTTTCCTTATAGAGAAAAATTTAAGTTGATATTGTTCTAGTTGTAATATTGTATTAATTATTGAAACTTGAATACAACTTGATGTTTTAATTCAAACTCGACTAGAGGAGACAAGTGCTTACTGACATACCCTTGATAAAGAATGATAGGACACTAACAACATGTCTGTACAGAAACAAAGTGAAAAGAAGGTTTTGCTGGAAATAGTTATTTTAATGGTGTTTTGTTTCACAACCAAGACAATTAATGAGGTTTTAACCCATACTGGTGGGCACACAGCTAAAGATGCCCGGCTTATCTTATTTGGTGTACCAGTGACTATAAAGTAGAGATGTATCATTCGCGAACGAATGATTTAAATTGAACGGCTCCTCAAGGTGAACGAGTCAAACTAGTTCACCTTATCGATGAACTAGTTTGAAATGAGCGACACAAGATAATTGGATGACTCTTCGGCCGAAAAAAGTTTTTTTTTTCCCTCCTTGTTCAGCAAATCTACCTTCTCTGCGTCCCCCCCTCAAGTCAGTAAAGCCAAACAATAAGCAACATTGTCCTCACAGGTAGAGGTGGTCTCTAGAGTTTAAGAAAAAGGCTACAAGGGACAATTTTAAGTGCTTCCTTAGAAACTCAAATATTTTAAAACTAGCACATGCTCTAAGGCAGCGCACCGCAACCTACGGACCGCGGGCTAGATCCGGGGTGCCGATTGAGAGGCCTGGTTTGACGTAGACTGTTGGTTAATGTCTGAATTCACTTCTATATCTATAATATCTACATCGTCGACAGTTTTCTCACTAACTAAGTTTAATGTGGCTTGATCAACTGATGGTACCGACCTATGAGGAAACTCACTTCTAAAAGTAGGGTGTTTGGCTTTAAGGTGTCTCATTAAGTTCCCGGTAGAACCACAAGCTAAAGTGACGAATTGTGAACAATACCCACACTTGGCGTTTTTGTCTTCAATTTAGGAAAAGTGATCCCAAAGTTTACTTTTTCTTAGTGGCATTTTATTTTTTTAAACAAATGTACATTTAAATACAATTATACTACTGAACAAACTACGAAATTAATCAGAATAAATAAAGTGCTACCTTTAGTAAGTTTTATATTGATTCATGAGCATAAATAATACAATAATTAATTTAATATACATAAAACTTCTCCCTGAAAGCAGGCCTTTGATGCGAAGGGAATAGCTCAGTTACATGATGTGGTTCTCCAAATGGTACCGGTAACTGACCGATTGAAAGCCGTAGGTCGGTCGCGAACGATGAGCTGCAAAACAAGTATTCGTTCGCGAACGACTGAGCGATAAAAATGAAGGTCAATGAACTGAATCACTTTAAGCCATTCCCAAGAGTGAGCCGTTCTGTCCATCTCTACTATAAAGTCAGAGATCGAACTTATTGTTATCAGTTTTAAGTGCTGATATTCCAAACTATGAGTGCCTAGATATCAGTTTTAAGTGCTGATATTCCAACTATGAGTGCCTAGATATAAGTTTTAAGTGCTGATATTCCAACTATGAGTGCCTAGATATCAGTTTTAAGTGCTGATGTTCCACCTATGAGTGCCTAGATATCAGTTTTAAGTGCTGATATTCCAACTATGAGTGCCTAGATATCAGTATTAAGTGCTGATATTCCAACTATGAGTGCCTAGATATCAGTTTTAAGTGCTGATATTCCAACTTGAGTGCCTGGTATCAGTTTTAAGTGCCAATATCCAACTTGAGTGCCTAGATATCAGTTTTAAGTGCTGATATTCCAACTATGAGTGCCTAGATATCAGTTTTAAGTGCTGATATTCCAACTTGAGTGCCTAAGTATCACTTTAATTCAGTTTTGTGTATGGTGATTACATCAATGAAAGTTTACAATCAATTTGTTTTAGTCCCAGTTCAGGATTTAAAATGTATGTTTGCAGGTGGATTGCAAGACCCCCAACAGTTCAATTAAATTCTAATTCAGAATGAACAATTCAATTTGACATAAAAACATGTTGACAAGAACAACATCAAACCTTGAGACTGATCTTGATGATGCCGGTGAGGATGGACACCTTGGAGAAGTCGACTGAGGAGAAATCTCAATGCGTTCAGAGAACAGTTTCTGCATGTTGGTGACCAGACTGGAGTCCAAGTGACTGGGCGTGTATGTGGACCAGTTGGAGCGGTACGCATGCCTAGACACACTCACGCTAGCGGGAGAGGGACACTTTCATAACAACATCAGCTCTACACACTAAAATAGACTTTATCAGCTTGTTTTTACAAATTATATGTTTAGAACCATGGTTATAAAAATATTAATCTAAGATATAAGTGAGGGTGCAAGAAGAGAAGATGCACCAACATTAGCAAGAAGGAAATATGGAAAACACTCTCCCTGTGCCCTCGACTTGGTTTAACTAACTACTATTAATGCCAAAATGTCCTATATATTATTTCTGTTGTCAACATCCCTTTTTCTCAACTAATACAAAGTCTACAGCGATGAATAAGGTATCAGTGGACAGGATTTTTTACCGACTTCTGACATAGTATACTCAGTTTACGTTAAAACACATTGTTTGTTTAAAATTTAAGTTAAAAGAAAAATCTAACAATATTTTTGTTTCAATTACCGAAAATAAACTCTCTTTACTATTTTGTGTATAGACTTCGCTGAGTATTTAATTTCAACAAGAGACTAATTTTTTGGGGCGGGGGGGTGGGGGGTGGGGGAGGTTGAATGTTACTGGTTTAATTTATAGCACTAAAGTTTAAAACTCTGCTCTTTAGTTACCATTAAAAAAACTATAGATGGGATGCTCTAATATCCTTCAAATCCCATGGTATTTGAGAGATTCAAGGTCAATAAAGATATCTAAGACCGACATTATGGAGACCTTGTGCCAGGTTCATGGTCAGAATGAGTGCAGCACTACACCAAATACAAGAAGACGCCCACTAGACCAGAATGGAATGGGCTAGTGTGGCTGGGAGGATTAGAAAATCACAAAACAGAAAAAAATAGTACTAATATTTATTAATTTACTAAAACTGTTCTATTTGTGGTTTATGATGTAAAAGACATGACAAACAAAACAACATTTGTTGGCGACACTAAGGCTTAATTTTTTTTTAGATTCAATTTTAGATATTTTCACTCAAATAAAATTGTATATTTTTAAAGTTTTGAATTTGGATTCGAGAAGTATAGGATTCAACCCATCTCTTAAAAAAACTCCAAAGACATTCAATATTTATCAATTTTCTTGGCCTCTTCTTGTGTCGTAAGGCTTCATCCTGGCTGTAGTCTTACTGTATCGAGCTTACCTCTGGAGAGAGTGACGCTACCATCTAAAATGTGTTACTCTATTAGTGTTTTTTCTCAACATGTTTACTTTAATATTTAGGTTATGTTTGACAAGGATCACCGAGATAAAGTCTGCTCCCTTAACTGGAGAGGATCTGGATGAGATAAAACACATTTTAAAACTAGCGGTTTCTTTGGTTACGACTGACAATGGATGACTGTTGTGCTTGGTTGAGTAAGTTGCCCTATACAATTAGCAGCTCTTTATTTAAATGCATTTTTCGGATTTACCAACAACTTGACGAGGTTTTGAATTAATATGAAGTTAAAATTATACATAACTGTTTTAAATACGAATGGGTCCTCGAATCCTTAGGGTATTCGAGATTCGGGTATCTGAGAAAATTTTGAATTTGAGCATCAAATCCTCAACAGAAGAATTTTTTTTTCAGTTTTTCAAGTGAAATTTGTTTTAGAGTTCTAATACTGCTTATTGGTGGTTTAGAACAAATTATAGTATAGAGTAAGAACTTAACAACCAGGGCCCAGACCAGTAATTTAACACTCAACTGAATGTGTGAATGGATTATAAGAAAGAATGTTAACGTTTAGTTACTCTTTGTATTTTCTATTATTCCACTATATTTATATTTCTTCTTATGTTCACTATTTATTCCAACATTCGGATTCAGATTCAGGATTATAACATAAATTGAAGATTCAAATTAGTAAAATATTGGATTTGACCCAACTCTAGTTTTAAAATCAACCGTAAGTATAAATTAATTAATATTTTAAATAGTTTTGCTTCCCTAGAGTGCTCACAGGATGAGGAGGAAGCCATGAAACCAGAGAAACAGTGGGAAATTGTCAGGAATAATAATTTTCAACATAGTAACACTTGCGATAGCACTGTGCCAGGGCTGCCGTTTATACGAGTTGTATCCGTTTTTTCTCATTTTAGAGATATGAAACCAATCAAAGGATAAATGAGTATTTTCACAAATATTTAGGCTTTTTTTTAGGTTAACATTAAAAATCATGATTAAATAATCAGGGCTAGGAGTGGTAGACCGTCCCCAAAAAAAGAGAGAAAAGAGATTATAATGGCAATAAAAGAAACTAGAAAGAGACCAAATAGAAATTGAAAAGAGATCAAAGCGTCAAATGCTCAATACAGTCAAATGTTTGCTGCTCACATGTTTTCGCACCAAAATTTAACCCTTTCCTGGCCCAAGCGTATGAAAGCGCTTGCCGTTCATTTGTTGTTCCCGGCCTAAACACTCAAAAGCGCTTGCCGTATTTCAGCACCCTCTAAGCCAGGGGTCCCCAACCCTATGCCCATGGGCACCATGGCGCCCGCCGAGCCTTTTGCGTCTGCCCGCCACTGTTTGACCACAGCTGAAAATTTCTTGACTAATAGTTTTAATCTGTTACTTTTCCGACAAAAATCAAGTTTGTTTTTATCTCTAGGTATGTTGCTCTCAAGAAGTTGGTGATTGAAAGCCCCCCCCCCTCTTTCCAAGCCCTGTCTCTCAGCCCTCTTTCTTTGGCGGCTCATTTACAAAGTGTACTTTTACTCGGAACTACCATTCTAATAATTTCAAGCTGAATGGTTTTGCTTTTTTTTCTAATCTCAAAGACCTACACCCATCCATCATTCTCTTCACACTCACTAATACCATGCTAATACCTCCTATTTCCTTTGTAAATATACTGACATTGGTCTACTCAGCTTTGTTGCCTGAATAAACATATATTTTAAAAATGTACCTAAGCACCAAAATGGTGGTGAGTAGTTACATATTTTCTTGCATCTTTATTTAGGTCTTGGGTGACCTGGTGGTCTAGGGGTAAGGTGTCAGACTTCTGTGCTGAGGGTCTAGGGTTCAATCCTCGGTCCCGGCACAGATTTATCTGATTGCCAAACCCTTCCTTCACCTCTGACAAGATGTGTATTAATCACAACTTGTGAATGTGAGGAATGCCAGGCCTCTACCGTGGTTCGGATTCCACGTTAAACTGTAGGTCCTCCATTTCATCTCACAATCACCTTACCATTGCACATTTAGCGTAAGTGCGTATAACCCGAACGGGTAGTAAGACGCGGTGCTAATAATAATAATAATAATAATATTTAGGTCTTGTTAAAACTGTAAATAAAGCAGTATTTTTTAAATTTATTTTTGTCAACTTGGAGGGGGTTGAAAATCTACCTTGAAAAAGTAATTGGTGCCCGCCGCACTACCGTTAGTTTTGAATGTGCTCTAAGGTACAAAAAGGTTGGGGACCTCTGCTCTAAGCCATCTGTTGGGCTATTTGATAACTATTTTATAATTTGTTGTTATTTTTGAATATAGAGGTCTATCTCATATTAAATTTATTATTTTCTTAGTGTTATTAGTTTAACTGTTGGTTTTGTTTTATAATGGCCTCCTTACAAGATGATATGATTGTTTTGGAGCTCAATAAAGATGTATCTGGCAGTGAATCTGATAGTTCTGACGATAACAATATTGATATTGAGTGTAATAATGATAAAGAAGATCCTGAATTATTTGATATAAGTGATGGTGATCTGGAAAACAATTTAAATGGGGGTAGCGATTGTGCTGCTGCTGTAAAGCGTTTTCAACCACCTTTCTTGACATTTACTGACAGACTACAATTTGATGTTCCAAATGAATATGTGGGCAATACTGGTCCTGGTTATGACTTACCTGTACGTTCCAATTAAATATGTTATATTAAACTAGTGTTAGGTAATAATATTTTTCAGCACTTTGCCAAAAATACAAATAAATATTCCAAGTTTAGGCAACAAAAATAGGTAAAGTGGATCAAGAGTGGTATGAAACTCCTAAGGAATGATGGCCTACATAGGAGTGTTGGTTTTTATGGGTGTATTTGATTTGCCAGAAACATCTGATTACTGGCACAGCTCAGACATTGACTGCCCTGTAATTCGTAATTGCATGACTTGCCCCTCTGCAGAATTTATTATTTTCTTGAATACCACCAGGAAAGGGGAGTTGGAGTTGAAAAATAATTGTAAATATTAATTAAATAATTTCTTTGGACTATAATATGTAGTTCCTAGTAATATCAATGTGATCCCTAATATAATAAGTTGTTTCTAAATATGTCAATGTAATATGTTAATTACATCTCGAGTTATTGCTTATAGCATAGACTCATGTGCAAATTTTCATGTTATTAAAAATAAAGGGGATAGTGGGGGGGAATTGGGCTCTTATAATAGGGCTGGGAAAGGGTTAAAAAATATGTTTTTATAATTCCCAACCAAAAAGGGTCGATTGAGACCAGAAAAATAAATTTAAAAAAATAAAGGTGTAGGTACATAATTTTCCTCTCAAAACTTTAGTATGTGGAATTACCTCAAAAGTCACACTAAAAAAAAACGGAAAAAAATATTTGACTTAACCCTTTTGCTGCGATAATGGGATATATCCGATCTCAGAATTATAGCCATTGACTGCGGAAAGCGACTTTACCCCACGATGTGTAAGCTTTATCTATCTTTGCTGCGACAGTCGGAAATAGCCATGAGAGTGTTAGAACACTCAATTTTTCATACTATCATGCCTGTGCATCTCTGACATCTGGTTTTAGTTTCGAGAACTGTCGGTGAGCAGCTGCTAAATTATAACAATAGTAGCGCTTGTTTACTTTCACATTTCACTATTTGGTGCATAGGTACAATGTTAATGTGGCAGAAAACATTGTTTAGGGATTTATTAGTGTATTATTAGTGATATTTACCCAGTTATTTTACTATGTTGGTAACACTTAACTGTATAGAGGACATACTTGTTGTGTAACCTAATTTATGATTGGTGAACTTGTACCATGTGAAGTGTAATAAATATAATATTTCTGTGGCAATAGTAAAATTCTATTAGCGTGTGTTTGAGAATGTTCTGTTAGATATTACAAACACAAGACTGTAGTAAATTTAATTTGTTCTGAATCCGAGAGTAAGTTAGGCCTATATTTTTTCTAGGCCTATGTAATATTTATTTTGTTTCTTCTTTTGTTCTTTACCTATTTCCTATTTTGAAACCATGCCTAACACAAATAATAGACGATCTTATAGACTACACTGAGGAAAGTAGCAAAGAAACAAAAACTTGCACAAAATTGTGCAAGTTGTGTCGATGTAACCTAGTTTTTGAAAGTTTTATTTTTCTTACATTAGGCCAATATAATTAGCATTTCTGAAGGTGAGAAGTAAAAATTTAATACGCAGCAAAAGGGTTGGAAACAAATTGATCATTTACAATAATTTCTGCCCAGTGCTTTTTTTCCCACTTAAACTTTTCAACTTTTGTCAATAACCATTTTTAACTTCAAAACTTCCAAAAATTATTATGTTGTACATCATGTAGTAGAATATACTCGTTCACGCACATGTGAGTGTGTGTGTGTGCACTAACATTTATTCCTGAAAAAGACAGAAAAACTCAGAGATACAACTATTATTTACAAATGAAATAAAAAATAAATCAAGAATTATTAGGTTTTTTGACAAAAAAAGCAGTGTTGAAACTAATTTTTTTTATATACAGTTTTTCGAAGAGTTTCCACTTCTTTGAGCTTTTGCTGCTTAGTTTCACACATCGTTTTAACTCTTTCCAACATACCCTGTGCGACAGTAACTTCCTGCAAATTCCCCTTTTGCATTGCTCTCTTCAATTGTTTATTGACTTCTTTGAACACACAATTAGATGCTTCAGAAGTAGCCTTGTGATCCTATTTGTCTGTGATATCTTACTTTCTAACTCGACAATTTTTTTCCCTCGACTCGTAATTTTAAATTTTAATTTCTTGAGCACTTAAAGCACGAGAAAAGAAACTTAATCTGTAAAAAAGAGCCTAACAAAGACTTACCCACAAAAAAGAGACTAAAAGCTAAATAAAAGGTCGGCTCTTAGGCCTGCGATTTCTACTTATTACGGTACTTAAATTTTGATGAATCGATTGTTTTCAGCCTTTAAAAGATTTCACGCAAGGTCCAAACAAGGACATTAATATAAGTATATACGGACCTTGCTACAGGCAGTCCATGTTTGACAAAATTATATCTTCTTTATTTTTATTCCTTTCTCCTTATTTGATAGTTGTTTAGTCATCTATGAAGACATGTTTTGATGTTGTTATTGTTTGGTCTAAACATAAATTGATTATTGATTATTTCGATATTGCTATTTGTAAAGCTGTATTGAGATATTGAGTTAGACATTACTAAGAGTGAAATGATTTGTGTGTATTTATATTTAATTCTTCTCTGAATATGTTAATAAATAGTAGAGATGGGTCAAATCCACTATTTCTCAAATCTGAATCTTGAATCTGAATCTACATTTTACTTTCGAATCTCGAATCCGAATCCTAGCAAATTGTTAGAAATTTTAATGATTTACAAATAGACCTACAATACACAATATAGGCCTAAACTGTAAATTAAGATTTATTTCAATCATGCTTTCAATTTTAACTAACCCCAACCACCCCCCGCAAAATACAGGTTAAAATCAAGCCAAATTAAGCAATCTAGACTCATATTATTGTTTAGAAATCAAATCAATCAAAATTTGAGTGTCTTTTAGTTATTTTTAAAAGTGTTAGAATGAGTTAAGTTTCTAAAAAAAACATGCAAAATAAACAGACTAAGCCTAGTTATCCTTTGATAAACTTACAATTAAACATGCATTGGAAATAGTGAACTCAATAATGTCTAATAATGTTTTATTATTATTTTCTTATATATCCATTATCTAAATTTGCATAGAAAATAAGAAATAAATGTGTACATTAAAATATTTACAAGATTGTTTGTGAGGTTAAAGTTTTAGAAGTGAGCATGTGCCAAAACGGTTGAGTCCAAGTTTCCCATAGAGGTGGGAGGGTAGGGTATTGGCACATAAGATTTTTCACACCTAACAATTTTTTTTTAAATAATGATTTTATTCATGCTAATCTCTTTCGTCTGACAAAATAAAGATTACAGATTAAGTTGTGCTTTTCAAGTAGGCCTAACTAAGTAATTTTTGAATTCAAAACATTATACTTTGTTTATGAGGTGAAAGATTCGACCATCGAATCCATTAAAACACCGAATCCTCGAATCTTAAATACTTGTCAGGATTCGGTGGATTCGAGTGGCTCATCTCTAATAAATAGTTAAATACACTATATAAACAAAAATGTAGACAGTTTTATCCTAGTTTTTTAATGAATAGTAAGTCAACTTGTTTTTACATAAATAATATAGCTTTCAGCATATATCATCGCTTTTTGAGAAAAATAACACCACTTTTCCCCTGAAAATAACCTCACCTTTTGCATGTTTCTAATTATAATCTATCTTAAGACTAGGAATGGCACAACATCCAGTCCCTGGCCATTAATTTATCACTGTGAAGGGGTGAGCCCATATTTTCCTCAATGATAATTTTTTTTGTCATGCCAGGAATCAAAGCAGGGACCCTTAGTTTAGTAGGCAGACACGTTACCGACTGAACTAAGGTGTTGGAGAGTTATTAAAGGTGCTGTATTAGTTCCTGTTTCAATCTTTATTGTACCTTGTATGGCAGAGCAATAAGTACGTAGAGAGATATGGCAGAGCAATAAGTACGTAGAGAGATATGGCCAGCCCAGGAGATAGACACAGCAGTGCAGGGTCCTGGACTAAAGAGTTTCAACCTGTATTTGTTTTAGAAACACTCGCACTGACCTGTGAGTGCGTCGGCTGGAATCTGAGCTGTGTTCTGTCCTCTGGCCCTCTTCATAGAGAGCCCCAACTTGACTGTCCACAGCGGCAATATCTTCCACAACCCTCTTCATGACAGCGCGCACCGTGCGAGGCTCAATCGTGTGCAGCCAATCCCGGGTCTCGACAGATTTACGCAGCATCTTCATTTCAAATAACAATATTACATTTTCAAGATGCTGGCTTATTCGACAAATGGGTGACATTAGTTCTTGTGCTTTGTCTAATTGTATTTGTTGGTTTTATTTAACAAAATGCTCACACGATTGTTATTTTCAAATGAGAGCTCATGTATAGAATATACATAAATAATTTATTTAATAGATATTAGAAAACATTTTATAAAATATTTGGTGTTTGATTAGTATTATTTTAGCCTGAAATGAAATTGTAAATTAAAGTTATATTAATTGTTCTAGTTTTGTGTATTGTATCCTTCACTTTAAGCATTCAAAAAGAGTGGTACACTTAGATAAATGTCTTAACCTTTTAACAAATGTTGACATATAAATTAATAACAATGACAATAATAATAATAATAATAATATTTAAAACATGTCTTGTGTGAGTTTTAAATGCAGGATAGGTAAATTAAAACCATGCATGTAGTCAAAGACATCATACAAATATTTATTTGTTTAGCAATGAGGTGGCCCAATAGTGAATTGATTGTATAATCATGGAAATTGATAATAAAAATAAAGAAAAGATAAAAACAAACTAGTATGTGCACATTTTATGAAGAAAGCCCACCATGGGAAAGAGGACAAACCCAATACACCAAGGTGTCATTTTCTTTCTTTCTTCTTTCTTTCTTTCTTTCTTCCGTCTTCTCTAGTTGAAATAGTCACACAAATTGAGTAATATTTCGGCATTGTTGCCCTTATCAAACAAAAAGAGAAGAGGGAATACACTTTACATAGACATTTTGTTTGTGTAAAGTGTATATTACTTAATTTTTGTTAGAATTCGTATTTGAATGTGTTTGTAACTATTTCTACTATAGAAGACAGAAGAAAGATGATGTCACCTTTGTGACATGGATTCTTGCCACATTTTTCCTCTTTCCTCAAGTGGTCTTTTTTAATAAAATTTGCACTTACTAGTTTGATTTTCCTTTTTCATTATTTTTATCTTTTATGAATTCTAATAATTATAACATGTTTAGCTGGCATAAAACAAGACACTTTTCAATTATCTAGAGCATTGGTTTCAAAACTGTGGTTTGCAAACCCCCAGGGGGTTTGCAAAATCTTTCAGGGGGTCCACCAAAATATTTCCGTAATGGCGGATTTTTAACGAATAGTTTGTGAAATTTTGTGAGGCACATTTACAAGATTATATTATCTATAGTTGATGATTTTCTGTCCATTGTCTCTTCAGAAACCTACGCTTACCTTTTCTACTACCCCATAAATAATTTGTTTCGTTTCCACAGCAGAAACAGGCTCAGTTCTGAAAATGACTTGAGATTTTATTCATCATCTGTGTGTGGTTCCTGACTTTAAAGTTTTTTGCCATCCAAAGCAAGCGCGCCCTTCTCACTAAGTCACGTGAAGAGGTTAGTAGCTGTTAAAACTTGTTAACAATTTTGAAACTTAAATCGGCATGGCATTTTTTGATTACAGGAAGGTATTTCATTTATGTAAAACAGCGATTTCTAGATTCACTTTAAAAAACATGTGAAATGTGGTAATAAAGATTAAAAAAATGTTACTACTTTGCTTATTTAATTTCAGTTTTTTTTTTAAATAAATGTATAATTATTTGAACTTACATATTTTCAATATTATTGCATTATTTTTGGCGGGGTATCTCAAAGTTCCAAACGGAGCGATAGTAGGTTAATTTAAAAGTATTACACCTTTTGATTGCAATTAATAAATCAATTAAATAAAAATTAGTTATAAAATTATGTGAGTGGCTATGAATATTTATCAGGTAGTTCGTGCAACTCAGATGTTTGTGAAAGAGGTTCGCGAGTCGAGAAAGTTTGGGAACCACTGATCAACTAAAAACATCAACACTAAAAAACTAAAGAACATACAAAATGGCCACAATGCACAATATACACGTGTCATGGCGTCACTAACCTAATCCCAACAACAAAATGTGTGTTTGATAATTAAGAGAGTATTTATTGAGAATGGACAACACCCCCTTTCAAACGTGTGTTAACATATTAATGTCTCTCTCACTCCTAGTCCTTGTATACACGTAAGATGGCTCAGTCCGAACAGAGCTTTGGTCAAAACATCAGCTATCATCTCATTCATTGGAATGTATTTTACGTTGATTTATCCTTGTATATAAACTACACCCACGTAGTGAGGCCAAAATGTCAACATGTTTGGTATGAGTGTGGTACACTGGATTATGCATGATCTTTTCTGCTCCTTGATTGTCACAATAAACGAGGGTTGATTTTGTATCAGCACTCAAAAAACCAACTTTTAACAGGTTTTGTAAGTAAACTGTCTCTTTTGCTGCACCTTTGAGAGCCATGTACTCTGTTTCAGTGCTTGAAAGAGCCACAGTTTCCTTGCATCCCATGCCAGAGGTGAGCCTGCCACTCCTGTCTTCAAGGGCTCCTCCCCAGTCTGCGTCTACATGTCCAATCAGTTCTGCACCTGATCTCTCGTAGACTAGTCCATGGTTGCTCGTACATTTAGGTATCGCAGGAAACGTCTCACTGCAATCCAGTGTGCTTTCCCAGGGTTTCGATTGTACTGGCTCAGGGAGCTCACTACAATATCAGGTCATGTATATACTGCGAGGTACATCAGAGAGCTGACAAGGTGCTTGTGTGGAACTCCAATCATTTCCTTTGCTTCCTCTTTCGTATACAGCTCCATGGCTTTGGATAACCTACTGTTCCTAACTAATGGATTGTTAACTGGCTTGCAGTATTGCATCTCGAATTTCTTGAGAATGTCTTCTACGTAGGGGCCCTGCGACATAGTGACTGACTTCAAATTCTCACCTTGTTTGGATTCAATTCCAAGACAGTAGTGTAGATTTCCTAAGTCTTTCAACTGGAAGTTTTGAGATAAATCATCTCTCAATCTAGTGTAAGCTTCTTCACGGTTTTTGCTATTATTAAATCTACACAGACAACCACGACAAGAGTTACACAAACATCCTTCATATAAGACGCACTTGTCACTATCTTGTCTTGTTTTAGCATAAAGATCTCTTGTCTCTCGTGCAACTTTTTAAACCATTGACGTCCTGACTGCTATAGTCCAAAAATATACTTTTCAAGCAAAAAAACTAGATGCTCCATTCCCAGAGTGTTGAAAGTGTCCGCCTGCTCCATATAGATCTGGTCGTAAAGGTATCTGTTTATATAGGCCATTACAAGAGCAATCTGATAAAAAGTAAGGCCCAACTCTGCACCAATCTCAACTTCCATCACTTTCTGCAGCACACAATCCTTCTAAGGCTTCTTGTATCGATTTACTGCTTCTTCATACACCAAGCTAGTACTTTTGAGATTTCGTGAAACTAAATCAAATGATTTTGCTGGTCTTCTCAGCTTGGCAGTTTTAATACATTTTGGTCAACAAAGCAGCCTGGGCTTGAGTTTTCTGGAAGACATTCACTCTTAGTATTTGATTGAAGGTTGTTCTCACTAACGTCAGGATCAGGATTAATGGATTCACTTTCTTGGACCTTATCTAAGCAACCCTCGGCTTCTTCAGACATATTGTCTCTAAAATGGTTATCAACATATAAGTAAGCAGGTTCAAAGTTTGCAGATTCATTATGTTTGTTCAAAACATTGACAATTTCAACATTTTATAAAAATCTAACATCTCAACTTCAGACTTTTCTTTTTCTTTTTTGGATCCCAAATTCGATATACACTCGATTCTGTGACATATCCCACAAAAATACCTGCTTTTGATAGTGGATCAAACTTTCTTTTAATCAGAGCCTTTTTCAACATATAAGCTTTGCAAACTAAAGTCCTGAAATGTCCTATCTTCGATCTGCATCAAATTTCATAGGGGTTTGGATCTTCTAGATGTTTTATGGAAATCTGTTTCTGGTATAAGATGTGGCAAATGCTTCCTCACAAAAACTTTTTGGAACTCCAGACCCCAACAACATGAGATTCATGCACTCGGCTTTGCCATTCTGTTCTGGGGTTTCTGCTATTGTATTTTCTATTCTCATACCTGCAATATGCATCTCTTCTGTGAACTCTTTTCCGCAGTACTCCAGGTTGTTGTCCGTCTGCTAAGTTTGGATATTCCTTTCATGACAATTTTATGCTAGCACTGTGAAAGTTTCAAAATACTTTTTCATGTCACTTTTATATTTCAGAAAATGAACTTCTACCCAATTAGATTTATCATCAAGGAATGTCGCGAAATTATAAGCGTCATCATGGGACTTCACTCTCATCTCAAGTAGTTTTTCACTCTTTGTCTCGGACCATTTTGGAAATGGTGTATACACTTTCTTAAATAAGATTTCACAAATTGACAATATTTCTGATTTCTTAAAATCGATTCCACTAACCATGCCTGTATTTTTGAATGAGTTTCCGCAAATCGTGTTCACTTAAATGCCCGTATCTTCCAGGCCACTTGGCTCATCAGGTTCGATAAAATACAACTTTTCATGTTTACAAGCAGTCAACCACACTTAATCACTTTTATCGACAATTTCAACATTATTTGCTTTGAAACAAACACTATGTTTTCTTTGAACAGTTTTTGGAATGGAAAGTAAATTTGTTCAAAGTGTTGGTACAAAAAGCATGTTTTATAGCCCCATTTTAACTAAATTACTTTTTCCATTCAAAACTTTCATTACTAAAGTTCCAATTCCTTTTATGTTAGTCATGCTGTTGTCAGTTAATCTAACCTTATGACTTACGGTTGGTATGAGTTCCAAAAAACTACTCTTGCCACGGCATATGTGTTTGTAATCTGCTGTTGACACACCACACACATAGGAGTGTGTTGCCTGACAATGAAGACAAAGTCACGATCTCTTCTGCCCAGTGGCGTAGCTACAGAGGAGTGAATGGAGCAGTCGCTCCAGGGCGGTATGGCTCAGACGGCCAAAAGGGGGCGGAACGAACTTGAAGTGGAAAATGTATATTTTCAGGCTAAGCTCAAGTCTATGAAAAAGTTATTTTAGTAAAAACACTCGTCAGTCAGGTAGGGTGTAACAAGGGAGAAGGTGGTGAAGAAAGGTCTCTTAACAGAAAACATAACATGGTTCCTTTATCTTTTGTTAGGTGGGCAATGTCAGATGATGTCTTTCACATTTGCCGGGGCAATGGCTCGAGCTGCGTCTGTTTGGCATGATGCCAATGGCATCTAGACATGCGTCAATCCATCACGACCGAATCCCCGACCCCTTCCCCACCCACTCACACCCATGACTCATACTTACCCCACGTGCTCTGTAATTCGCTTACATACAGCATTCAGCCTATCAGCTGACTTGCCTGCGTCTGGTTTTCCCATCCCCCTACCCCTCCCAACCTTGTTTTGTCTCTATTTTTCAGTGAATCACGGTTTCAATAACCTGAGTCTATATTGCGTTGTTAGTTTAGTGTAAGTCAGTTCGCTTTGCTTGTCTGACCGTGGTTTCACCGACTATAGTTTCTCGTTTCGAGTGCTGCGAGTCTCATAGTATAGTGTAAGAAAAAAATATTAAAACAGTGTAGTGTAGATGTTCAGTAGTTAAAAACACGTACTGTTGTGATTTTAGTTTATTTTACACAACATTTTCTTAGATTGTGGTGCGTCAGTGCAAAGTGACTGGACCATTGAACGTAACTAGTTTATTTTTTCACTTGTTTTCTAAAAATGTCAAAAAAACTAAGTGGTGTGGAGTATCAGAAAAGGAAAAAGGAAAAGGATGACATAGCAGAAATTGAACTTAAGAAAGTGAGAAAGTTGTCGTCATATTTTTCGACAAAACCTTCAGTTACGCAAGAACCCAGTTGCAGTTCACAAGAACCTAGTTGCAGTTCAAAAGATCAAGATGTCAGCTTTAGTGTAGGGGAATCGGAGCAACTACTAACGACTGAAAACAGATCTGCTTCTAAAAAATTTGAAGGTGAAGTAAGCCTTAAAGAAAATGAATCAGAGCAGATTTTGTCACAATATCTTGATTCTGTTGAAGCTGAAAATAAGGATTTAGAAGAGCAAGAGTTTTTAGAAAAACCGGTTGGTGAAGATTTTGTTATTATTAGTTCTTCTGACAAGGGTAATTTTGAAGAGAACCTTACAGCCGAAGAAAAAAAGTAAATAATAAAACTTGGCCCCCACCAGCCAAAAGGGCCGTTTCCAAAAGATACAGATGGGGAAAAAAAAAAGAGGTTTTGACGAGAAATGGTATTTTCCAAAATAGGCAGATAACCATTTATCAATAAAACGTAATTGGTTATGCTACTCAAAGGTTTTAAATGTTTGCTATTGTCAGTCTTGCTGGCTATTTAATATGTCACAGAGAGGCGTGGGGTTTTCGAAAGGTACATCTGATTGGGCACATTTAGGGCGAAACATCAAAGACCATGAAGAAGAATCTCAAAACCATGCTATAGCATGTGAAGTTCACTACTGCTGGCAGTTAGGTATGACTGTTGATAGTGAAAATCTTGAAGAGATCAAGAGATCTACAGACTATTGGAGGCAAGTCTTAAGGAGAGTTGTGGACGTATTCATCACTTTAGCTACAAATGAATTGCCATTGAGAGAGCATAGGTTGTCAGGTGACGCTAATTTGTCTAAAGGAAACTTCCTTGAAATAATACATATGTTAGCAAAATATGACAAGGTATTGGCAGACTTAATTAAATTGCCTAAAAGTAGTACTAATTACCTCAGTCCTTAGATTCAAAATGAAATTATTAATTTAATAGCCAATGAAATAAAAAAGGAAATAAAAGAAGAAATGGTGAAAAGTCCCTACGTTTCTATAATTTTTGATACCACTCAAGACATAAAAAACAGATCAATTAAGTACAGTGTTTCGTTATGTCAAAATAAAAACTGATAATGAAGAAAGGCCAGTAGAGTTGGTAGTAGAAGAAGCATTTGGTGGGTTTACAGAAGTGGAAAGCCCAAAATCAGAATATTTGGAAAATGTTGTGCTTAAAGTAAATGAAGAGTTCTCTGACATTTCTAAAGTAAGGGGCCAAGGGTATGACGGGGCCGCAAATATGAGCGGGATTTATTCCGGCCTTCAAGCCCGGATAAAAAGTAAAAATCCCGCAGCCACGTATGTACACTGTTGTGCACACGCATTCAAACTGGTCATCAACGATTCGGTAACAAGTATTTTAGAAATCAGAAACTTTTTCGACAATGTGCAAAGTTTGTATGTTTTCTTTAAGGGCGTATCAAGATGGGCTTTGTTGACTAAATCAACCATGAAAAACACATTTAAAAAAAGTGTGTCCTACAAGATGGTCGTCAATAAACAAAGCCATAGACGCCCTTCGTTGTGGCTACTTTGATATAATGAAAGTATTAACTGTCATAACCTTAGAGAGCAGTAATCAAGAAGAAGTTAATCAAGCAAAATGTCTTTTGAAGTACTTCGAACAGTTTCAAACGGTAATTTTGATATTAGTTCAAAGTGTTTTGCTTGAAACAATGGACATCATTTCCCAGAAACTGCAAAGCACCGAGGAAGACTTAGAACATGCAACAAGGATGCTGTTAAACCTCAAAACAAAAATCGCTAACCTAAGAAGTAACTGGGAAACAATTAAAAGTGATGCAACTCAGCTTTGTTTGAAATGGAAAGTTGCGCCAAATTTCACTGACTCAAGATCAAGAAAAAAAAAAAAAAAAAAGAATGTTCGACAAAGTACAGGCATATGATCCCATCATGGACACAGAAAAACGTTTCCAGGTTGAGGTATTTAATCGTAGCCTGGATATCATAACTAGGCAACTAACCGAGCGTTTTGAGTCAATAACTAAGATTTGTGCGTGTTTCAAATGTTTGAAACCTTCTTTTTTAACTGACTCAGGTGACAAAGAAATTCTAGACTCGTGCAAGCCTCTAGTACTTAAATACCCAGATGACATCTCTCATAACTTAGGCCAACAGCTTGTAAGACTTAAAACTTGTTTTTCAAGCCACATTGAAAAACTTAAAAGTATTAGAGACCTTGCCGATACTGTGATCGTGCGTGCTCAAGTTGGAGCCAGCTTCCCGGATGTTGTGAGTGCGTGCCTCATCTTTTTGACAATGCCCGTTACATCCGCAAGTGCTGAGAGATCCATTTCAAAACTGAAAATTATCAAAAGCTATCTTCGTAGCACTATGTCGCAGGAGCGTTTGAGTTCTCTAGCAACGATCTCCATCGAGCGAGCCAAAGCAAGAAATATAGACTTAGAAGACAACATCTCACAATTTGCAAGTGCCAAATCTCGAAAGAAAATTTAATATGCAATTTTGAGTTCCTCCAACAATTTGTGAAGATTTTCACTACAAAATTTTGTCTTTTCAAAATTTTATTTTTATTTTTTAGAAGGCTTTTGTGTTGGTAACCCATTTGTTAAACAATTTCACTTTTAATTTGTGATGTATTTCCGAAATTAATGTCCTATTGACAAAAAAGTAAGGACCAAAAAACGTAAATGATAAACTTTTCTTTAAAAATACTATGTCGTTTGTGAATAAGTGTTACGTTAGTTTATTTATATATTTTTTTCTATGTGATCAACAATAAATGACAAATGTTATCTATATTAAAATACTCTGTTTTATTAGTTCCAAACTCCAAAACTTTAGTTGTTATATTGTGTAAAAGTAAAAAACTAAGCATATTTGCATTTCAATATAACTTACATTTCAGTAAATGTAAATCCATGCACAAAAAGAAAATAAATTTTTAATTTCTTTTCTTTATGGAACAAGAATAATAAGAAACCACCAACATAGGCTACTTTTAAAGTCGGTTTAATCTGTTAGGTTTACTTAAATTTATATGGTGTTATGGTTCAGTTAATTTTTGGATGGAAACAAGGGGGGGAGGGGGGGGGGCGCCCAAGTTAAACCGCTCCAGGGCGCTTCAGACCTAGCTACGCCACTGCTTCTGCCGCCGCGTGGATTTGATCTGATGCCAGTGAAACTTGATTTCATTTGATATTTTTGTCCAGCAATCAGCTGCCTTGTGCCCAGGTTTTTTACAATAGTTGCACTCATATAGCTTCTTTGGTGTTTTGACATTTTGATTTTGCGCACAACCTTGGCCTTAATTTGGACCCAGTTTAGCATTTTGATTTGTAATATATATATATATACTTTTTAACTCTTTGAGAAGTTTTACTTTCAATCACTCTGTATCCAGAAATTCCTCTTTAGCTTTGATTGCACAATGAAAATTATCGTAGCTAACTGGTACACTGTACAGTAACACTGGTTAATAACTCTTCAAAAATGCTAATATCCATTCCGTTGAGAAAATTGGTGAGGTGATCTGCCATGTTTTCCCTTTGTGCATTTTTGTGAACAAAAAATTTCTAAGAAGAGTCACTTTTTTGGCAGGCCCTTTCGTCTGGTAAACTAGTTCTAGTTTTTTTTCACACCTCATGGGATGTATTACAATGTCTTATGTGACAAAGCTCTACAAGACTTACAGCCAAGACAATGTAAGCTTTAGCTTTATGATCAGTTTTGTCCCACGCGGCCACATTAGGGATATTCATGACAATGGCTGCTGCGTCAGCGTCTTCTGTTGTCGTCAGCCCGAGAATTGTTTCATCGACCAGTGGTTGTTCTTTATAACAAATGCTTCCATTTGCTGTCTCCAGGTGTCGTAGCTGTCCTTTCCCAGTTTTTTGATGTTCATGGAGAATCTGGATGCCATCTTGATTTCTTGGGTCACTCACTGATTTCAGGCTTCAAAAACGATTCTGCCGGGTTTTTTTTTATGCTACATCACCTCTGATCAGCCGATCACTTTTACAAAAAGTTTTTATGGAAGAGAAACGTTGTCACAGCACCCTGGACCCATAAACTGTTAGTTTTATATATTGTATAACACTTTTAGCTGACATAAAACAAGACACATCTCAATTCTCGAAAGGAGCCCCAGACAACTGAACATCAACAATGAAAAACAAAACAACACACAAAATGGTCACAAGGCACAATACACACAACAATATTATGTATGTTTGATAATAAGCAGGAAAATGTTTATTGAGTATACACAATAGTTTATAAAAATATTTCCTTGAAAATATCACGATTTGTGGGGGAATAATAATAATGATGATGATGATAATGATGATAATGATGATGATAATAATGATAATAAATTATAATAATAATATTATTTAATGTCATACATAAGTATAGCAAAAAAAATTCTCAACTGAGACAAGTGTGCCTGGTTACCTCTTATGTTTTAGTTACTAAATCTCCCACAAAAAGTGCTAATGAATTTTGAAAATATTAGTTTATTCAACTATAATAGGATTTTAAAACAAATGTATGTCATTCCAAATAATAACATTTACATAATAGACTTGTCTTTATGCAAATAAGTGTAGTGAAGGTGTATTTCGTGGATAGCTTGATATTTAAAAGCTACTTTAACGTTTATTTTGCTCTAAAAATACATTTTTCTGCCTTAAATCTATTCAGGGATAGATATTTCCCTCAATTATATTATGTAGTGTTATTATGTTATTTAATGGCGCTCAGTTGTGTTGTAAGGCAGTAAAAACAACCTAAGTTTTTGGTATCCATCTACTTAATGGAAGATAAAGTTAATTTAAATTTAATAGATTAATAATATTTTAATGAAAATAAAATACAACCTTGACATTGATTAAAAGGTTCTTAATTGTAACTTTTTTACATTTTTCCCCGAAAAATCCTGTGAGATATTTTTTCCTACCCGAGTTTAGGGAACAGCCAACTACCCAAATTTTTTTCTGAAGTTCGAGATCCCACACAGTCCTGATAATTTCACCAAGAGGTATTGGGTTTGATTCTTGTATCCCAGTTTTATCCCCAGTGTTTGCGTACCTGAGAAACGCTAAGTCCTTGAGTCCTGACATAGTGGTTTAGCAGTTCTTGAGCTGCAGTTCTCATGTTGGAACAGATTTCTTCCTCTGTGGTCAAGATACCGGATTTGCTTCGGTCCTCAATGTTGAACCACTCATCTGTCTGACTAAGCTGGCGGAATCATTGCAAAATAAACCAATTTAGAAAAGAGGGAAATTAAAGTAGTTTGATTAAAGGTTTGTGGGTTTTCTTTTATCATATGTTTAGAATATGGAGATGGGTCAGATCCAAATCTCAAATTCGAGTCTTAGCAAACATTGTGAACATAAGATGTTTACCCAATTTCTTAAATTGCTAGGAAAATAAAAATATTAACTCGATGTTAATATTTGTTGTCAAACTACATTTGAACAATGAAGTGGTAAATTAGTAATCTGGAGTCTTGTTGTTTTGAGTTTTTCCTATAATTATGTTGGGCCAAATCATCAATAGGTGTTAGAAGAGCTATGAAACAAATTCTAAAATAGAATTTTAAAATATTTATTTTTATTGTTTTTCAAATCATGAATCTGATAAATTATAGGGTTCAAATATATGAAGGACCAATCTCTAATAAACACACATACCGGTGTGTGCATTCACGGACACAAAGCCCCATACACATTAATAAAATGTTTGGAATGTCAAAATGATATAGAAAATGCTTGAAACAGAATAAAAGAGGTCTTAGCTGAGCGCGCAAAAGATGATAATGGAGCTGCGATGGTGGTAGAGTTAAAAAGAGAGGCATGGTGGAATGATCAGGTGAAAGAAGCTCTGAGAGAAAAGAAAGAAGTAAATACACGAATAATTGCTGTGAAGAGTGAAACAGAAGGCAAGAAGTTGTGGGACGTATACAAACGTATGCAAAAAAAAAGTAGTAAAGAAGAGTAAGGAGCAAATGAGATTAAAGGAAGGATAAAGAATGCAGAATGATTTTGTAGGAAAAATTCTGTTCTATAAGTGGGTAGAGAGAACAAAACAAGGAGTGCAAGGAAAGACCTATGACATTCAGAATGAACTAAGTGAGATGATCTGGAATGGAAATAGTATAAGAGAGCGATGGAGGGAGTATATTGAGCAATTGTAGGGGGAAAACATGGAGAAAATAGGAAAAATGTTATGGTGAGTGAAAGAATTAGTGAGGGTGAGGTGTTAAAAGCTATAAAAGTGTCAAGGAATGGCAAAGCTGTGGGTGTAGGTAGGTGTTCCTTTGTCCAAAGGCAAAGGAAATAAGAGTGAATGTAAGAATTATAGGGCAATTAGTTTGTTACATATTCCAGGCAAAGTTTTTGGGAGTGTTTATTGAGAGGGTGCGTGAAAAACCTGTGGGCAAGATTTGGGGTGTGCAATGTGATTTCATGCCAGGTAGAGATTGCGTGGACCAGATATTTGCATTACAACAAGGGGTTGATAAATCTATGGCAGCAAAGATAAAGTATATTGTGCAATTATTGATCTGGAGAAAGTGTATGATGTGTGAATAGGAGTATGTTCTGGAATGTTTTGAGAGAGTCTGGTGTGGATGCAATTATGATGGGTGTATGATGGAAGTAAAGCATGTGTTAGGATGGATGGAGCTTTAAGTAAATGATGTGATATAGAGCAAGTGTTAGACAAGGTTGTGTTCTGTCTCCATGGTTGTTTAATGTATTCATGGATAGGTTTATAAGGGACGCTTGTGACACAATTGGTGTACAAATGGACAATATGAATGTGAGAGTGACAGAATGGATCTTCGTATAAATGTCTCCAAAACTAAAGTGATAGTTTTTTGATAAGGACAGCTCAGTATGTATGTAAGAAAAAACACAAATAATAACTAAATGTTAACATTCTTTCTTACAACAATCATACATTCAGTTAAGTGTTAAATTACTGGTCTGGGGCCTGGTTGTTAAGTTCATCCTATAATTATAATTGATTCTGGACCACCAATAAGCAGTATTAGGGCTCTAAAACAAATTTCACTTGAAAAACTGAAAAAAAAAATCGTTTTTAAGGATTTGAGTGTTGGATCTGAAATCTTCTTGACTCCTCGAATATCACTAATGAGATGACAAAAGTTCAAACTTACCAAGTAATGCACGCTGGAGCCCTCAAACTCCAAACACATCTTTGAAAGCAGCAATAGGAGAGCTGGGGGTGCCTTGTTTTCACCAATATTACAGAAACTCCTCGCCGTGGCAGTCAAATGATGAAAGAACCCAACAACCAATTCTTCCCGTACATTGTCCATACAGAAAACTTCACGGAAATGAGGTTTTAGACCGAAAGTTAAGTCTGGCTGCGAGAACAACTGAAAAAACATTGAAACAAAGATCAGTGACACATTCAAATTATTTTAATGATGAACGTGTACAATATTTGAACCCAAGACGTTTTGTTTTGTGCCATATTGGTTTACTAGTCAACTAACAGATAATGTAGAAATTTGATTAGAGGCTAGTGAGGAAATAGGTTTAGAAGGGAACGCTGAAAAGCCTATCACATTGAGAACACAGATTGAGGATGATAATTTGGAGATAACAGCAAACAACATATCATTCGACAGGGTTAATGAATTTAAATATTTAGGAACAATAATTTTTACTAGAAATAATGATATTAGAGTGTAAATTATCTAATGAAATACAGTCGGGAAATGTATTCTATTACTCGCTCAGTAAGTCTATGACATCTAGTCAGCTGTCAAGGAATGTAAAAGAAAGAATATACAAAACAATAATTTTACCGGTTTTTTCTATGGGTGTGAAACGTGGCTTCTTATCTTAGATGACAAAAACAAATTTAGCGTGGTTTTAAAACAAAGTGCTTGGGAAAATATTTGGTCCAAAAAGGGATGAGACTACTGGAGAGTGGAGGAGTTTACTTAATGATGAGTTACATACTTTGTCCTCACCACAAGACATTATTAGGATAATCAAATCTTGTATATTATTGTGGGCAGGACTATGTTCAGAGTAATGACTGGCAAATCCAATGTAAGACCTAGACACAGATGGAAGGATATCATTAGAATGTATCGGAAAGAGAAAGTGTGTAATGAGGGAGACTGGATAGAACTAGTTCAAGATAAGAATAGGGTGTAATAATGAGGTGCAATGCGTAGTAAGACACAGTGCTTATATATATATATTAGAGCTCATCGCTTAAGCTTGAAATAGAGATTGAAAGTTTTGTAGGCTCATCATTTTCGAGCGTCCCCTTGATGTACTTAATAATCTATTTTTAAAATGCAATAGTAAGCATAGTCTATTTAATTGAGATAATATCAGCATTTACACTTATAAATCATTCAGTTATTTAACAAATTGTTGAAAATTAATTTCAATTTTCAAATTAATAATGTAATAGAACTTTAAGACCACTTTCAGCCGATAAATTTATTCAATATTTTTGTCCATTTTGAATTATACTTGATTGAAGTTGTTTACTTGTATTGTCATGACAAAGCAATGAAAATAAAAATAGCTTAGAAGATTACTAAATAAATGAATGATTCTTTTTACTATTTTTACCAGGCCCCTTTCTAAAATAATAATTTATGTTAAATTAAAAATGTAATATCAAGAATATATTGTTATATTAAATGTTTTTAAGCCTAAGATATTTAAAACTCGTATTAAATAATACGTTTAGCTGCAAAATTAGCCCTAGTCTAGTTACTATTTAGCTATAAAATTATGTTGGTTAACTTGTTTAAAATCAATGTTGATCTTATTTATTGCAATACATATTTTACCAAACTTACCAGATCTAAATTAAAAAAGCATTTACTATTTCATATTGTTTTCTAGAAATATTATTTTAGTCGTATTATTTTTAATTTTAAAATATCAGCATCAACTTTTACAAGCATTAAAAATTGAATTGAAGTAAATTTCTCAATAAAATAATGTTTAACGAGAGCCTGTACAACGCACATGAGCAACTCCGCATAGAGGAATGGAAATGAATGGAAATGGAATAGAAGACGTGATCATGCACAATTACACTAAGGTATAATAAATGAAATACAAAACACTTCAAATTTCTAATTGTTTATGAATCTTACGTTTTATTATAGGGTAAATTAAATTACTGAAGCATATTTTGGGGAAATATTAGCTTATTAAAATGTCAATTTTATTAACTTTTTATCAAGACAGTGTAGAAACACTATACAATAATGTAAAGTGATAGTTAAAGAAGCCAACCTGAAGGGAGAGTTAGGTTAGGCCTAGATATAAACAAACACACTTCTCTATTTTCTTTCTACACTTTTACACTTCCCACTTCTTTAAACTTCCACAGTTCACGTTGTTTTGAATTTTAGGAAATATTTATTTTTCATTTTAAAGATACATTAATGAAAAAGTAATATTCCTGAAAATTCAAACTAGTGCGCAACTGTGGAAGTTTTGGACAAGTGGAAAAGTATAAGTAGACATGAAGAGAGAAGTGTGTTTGTTCTATCTAGGACCTAACCAAATTCTTTCAGGTTGGTCTTCCTTCACTATCACTTAATTTACTTCATTGTACAGTGTTTCTACACTGTCTTATTATATATTTCCAAGTCATCATGCAATTATTCATTTTATTAACTTCTTTATAATTGTTAAGTGTAATTTTAATGTCCTTAAAGAAATAAGTGTTGAAACTATTTTAATTACTTTTTATTAGATTTTTATTTGAGTGTTGTTCTTATTTTTAAATCGTGTTTTATAAGTGTTATTTCTAATTTAAAAACCAATATTTTCATTATTTAACTTTTTTTTTTCAAAATTATTTTCTATTTGAAAAATGAGTGTCATTCATCTTTAAAAAACATTGTACGTTCTAACATGAATATACAATACTCGAACTCGACTCAAACTCAGGATCTTTTAGAAATACTCGACTTGAATGAAAAAAAAAACCCAAGCTCGCAGACCCTTAATATCAATATATTTATTTCAGAATTTTTTTTTTTGCACTAAAATTAATTTGTGATGGAAATAACAGCATAAAATTTAGGCTAACTTTAAATATTTTATTTTGGCAAAGCTTTGTATTTGTCGAGTCTAGAATTTTACGCATGAAACCTACTAGTAAATCCTGGAGTATACCCTTCACTTTCTCAACAGTGGCTAGAACCAGCGATGTGAGCAGTTCAGATAGACTGCTCGAGCTGTCGCCATCTTGGCTGATAAGTTTGGGGGCCGCCAGGGTCTGCCTCACTCGCGTCAGAGTGTCCGAGAAGTAGATCTTTAAGGTTTGCAAGTGGAATCTGCACTGGCGCCGTCCAGCACGAAGCACAATGTCCGTGCCTGTTCTGAGACATCATAAGTTATTAAAAATAATATTATATTGGTTGTCAGATGTATAGTCAGAAATGGCTATCAACAACACACAATTTTATACTTGTCATGGGATGAACTGAATTTGAACAGAGGTTTAAAGACTTTAAAAGCATTGAACAAGGCTTTTATAGTTTAGTTTCAGTATGCCATTTAATGTGGATTGCTAAACAGTGAAACCGGACATTCAGCTTGAATTAATTGAATTGCAATGTAACACACAATTGAAGCAGTTGTTTCTCAACGTCCCAAAACTTGAGTTCTACAATTCCTTATCAAAATCAAGTTGCCCAAATTTGACATCTCATGCCGAGAAGATTATTGCCATGTTTTCATCGTCATATATATGTGAGAAGTGTTTTAAAACAGTTGTGTTAGAAACAGTCTAACAGATGGCACTTCTGAGAGTCACCTCGTCTCAGATGGAACCAGACTATCAAAAACTTTTAGAAGAACAGTCACAGTTCCACCCTTCACACACTCTTTCATTAGAGTAGTGTTAGGTATCTGTTAAATAATGTATACAACTCACATTGTATTAGAATTTCATATCATTAAAATACAAATACATTTAATAGTTAATACAACTTAACTGTGCAATAGTTTTGTAAAAACATTGTAAACATTTAACTGTGTTAGCCCGCCTGATATTTTTCTTTTGGCCCACTTCCCTAAAGGTTTGCCCATCACTGCTTTAGGCCATTGCAAACCCCATAATATGCCTAAAATATCTTAGTATATTTTTAATAACAATTTTTGTGGGGTAAAGTAAATACTTATTAATTATTACTATAATTACCAGAGATTAAGCCAAACTTTTTTCTCTAAAACAACCTTTATAAAACCATCCAACAACCTAGAATCACACCCTTGAATTACACATCCAAATGTGTTCACTTTGAGGACTTTAGATGTATATGCTGGCGGCAAACTTCTATGACGAGAGTCTACCAAAACTTAGCTCATGATACGACAAATGTTTAAATAACAACGGAAATATGTTGAAAAGTAGCTAAAGGTATGAAGAATCGGATAAAAAAAAAATACCCAAAAATATTTAGTAGTTCCTATTTTATTTTAAAATGATCCTTACTTGAAAAAACACCCCTCGTATATAAAAAAACAACTAAATGCATCAAAATTATATTTAAATTGCCCGTAATATTTTGAAACCAGGCAAGAGTACGATTTAGGACCCTGTGAGTTTCAAACAAATAAATATTCTAACCTAAAAACAATGAGAGTAACATTAAAAAGTAATAGTGTGAAATGCACACCAACAAGTAAAGCATTACATTGCTAAACTTTTTAAAGTATTCTTTTACACTAAGACACTATTTCTTTAACACTATCACTGCTGATAGAAAATATATGGCCCATACCAGAAATGCCGGCCATTTTTAGCATAATTTGTCATTTTTCTAATAACAAAGAAAATATGATATAAAAATGATACTTACATCCTTTTAAAGATCAGATTATGCTCTTTAATTTGAAATATAGATCAATGATATATGATAACAAAAAATATTTTTAATAAAAAAAAATTAAATGTCTGTTTCACTAAAAATATAAAAATTAAACGAAAATAAATTTTTTTGTAATAAACACAGTGTAATTAATGAAGTATGTCAATAAAGGCTAAAATTCAAAATAGCAAACCTAAAATTTTATTTACCAATAAAAAAAATTGTTTGAATGAAACAGTTCAAAACTGGACGCAAAACACAAATCAACTTAGCAAATATTTTAATGCTATCATGAGTCTCGCCTACCAGATTTTCCCGTTTATTTTTTTCCTTTGCTGAACACAAAGGAATAAATGCGTAAAATAAATAAAATGTAATGAAAATATAGAAAATACCAGATTTGTATACAATGTGTAAGTAAGATAAATCTTTATGAATAAATAAATGAATGAATATTGCCATAAAATATATGAAAAAAATCTGAGAACTGTTCAGAAAATTTCATGTAAAAACAAAGTAGACCAAAATATGATATTTATGAAAAGTAATAACCCATAAAGCAAATATGAATAAATAAAAATAAATAATGATACCAAAACAACCATTGCTTATATAATAAATATAAAATGCAAACAAAACAATATGTTCACAGATAAGAACACAAACTAATCTCAAACAGGGTTGCAAAGGTCGACTCAATGGCAGCTGTATCGAAATAGCGAATTAATGTGCAAACTAGTGACCGTTTTGGCACTAAATACCCATAGACGACCTCCAAACACTGCTAGAGATGAATTAAAACATCCAAATACATTTAAAACACATGACAAAATGGAAGACATTTTAATACATCTCCAACGTAGACGTTTAAATACAGCTCTAGCACGGAGTGTGTTAACAATGAAGCGCTAAAATAGCATCAGCTTACCTGGAATTACATAAAGTGATTTCATTTGCAGCATGTGTTATGATTGATCATGTGGTAAAGTGAGGAATTTGTGATATAAATTTAGTTTCTAACACAACCACTATATAACAGAAAGTGATATTTTCTTATATTTAAAAACAAAAGTACAATTTGAGCACCAGTAGGATTTCGGCAACCTTCCCTTAATATTTTTATTTCTGCCATTGTAGCAACAAGTGTTTTCAGTTTTCAAATAAAGGGCATCTTATGAAAATAAGACTGTCCTTGTGTCTCAAACGGTAACTAACTAGACTACTGTAGATTGTTTTGGACTAATTAGCCTCCAACAGAGGGTATATATCTGTTGTGAGATGTAATCCTAACCTGGCAAAATCTGAGTGAGTGAAGAGTGTGTTCATGGCTTGTAGTCTGCGATGAAAGCGGTCTAGAGCACGAACTAGCACGGCCGTGTCCCCTCCATCCTGCTCCTTCTCGATCCTTTCTTGCACCAACTGGAAGTACCGCTCCATGTTTCCAAACACAAAGCTGCTCAGCTGAGACATGGCAAAGCTGTCCAGATCATCACTGAGGGGGAAATAATACTCAACTCAACTCAGTGATTAAAGATTAGGGATGGGACCCTCAAATCCTTAAGGAGGTTCAAGGAATCAAGAAAATTTCTGATTCAAGACTCAAATCCTTAAAAAAAAAAGAAGTAATTCTTCAAGTGAGATTTATTTTGAATCTCTATTATTGCTTATTGGTGACTCAGAACCAATTATAATTATAATATGAACTTAACAACCAGACTTCAAACCAGTAATTTAACATTTGACTGAATGTATGAATGTTATAATGAATGAATTATAAGAAAAAATGTCAAAATTTTGTTAGTATTTGTATTCTATATTATATATTTATATTTCCTCTTAAGTTCATAATTTTTTCCAAGATTGGGATTTGTAAAATAGTGGATTCGACCCAACCCTATTAAAGATGTATATATTTTGGTATTACTCAATGTACAGATTTATATGGATGTGTGAAAGTCACTTTTCAAATGTGAGGCAAGATCAAATATATTTATTTGATTGTCTCATAACACTAAGCTACTTTTAGTTTTTAATAGAAATTTGTAAAGCTTTGAAACTTCAACTTTGCTTTGAAAATATATCAACTTCAACTTTGTATAAAAAAAATGTCGACCTTAGACAAAGCTTCACTAATGAGAATATTGACATCTAAAATACTGTATTTTATTACAATTCTGAGCTGCTATGTAGATTTTAAATTATGAAAATATAAAGTAATTGATTTAATTACGAAGTTGTGATAATAGCTTGATTTAAAAGATTAGATTAAAATAAGAGAAACAATAGCTGTGCAATAAAACATTTTCTAATTAAATGAGTGCATTAAAGTTAAATAAATAAGCACAATATATTATTTTTTTAGATATAAAACAATTTATGGCTCTGAAAATATTTTATATATTTGATTGTAGTTTGCTTCAAATTGAAAAAAAGGACTTGGCTCACCCCTACAAAGTAAACTATATTATTTTATGCCGACACCTGTATTTATTTAGGATCCAACACCCTAGCCCAATTGGTAGCATGTCTGCCTGCTGAGCTAAGGGCCTCGGGTTCGATTCCCGGCATAGTCGAAAATGTATTATTGATGCAAATATGGGTTTACACTTTCACAGTGATGAAATAACAGCAGGGGACTGGATGTTGTGCCTGTCAAATTTTTAGTTAGATTATAGAGCATATGAAGCTACGACAGGCCTAGCAAACTGATAGTGGAAAATATATGACTGAATCAAAAACTGCCACAGGATGGAAACAGTAATGGAGATAAGCATACCTGAATTTATTCAGGCTTATGTTATGACTGTAATTTAAATCATCTTTAATAGCTGTTCTAAAATTGATTATACATTTAAATGTGTCCTATTTACCGAGATATTTCAAATCCATTCACAATATAGCTAAGGTTTTATTCTTCCTTTTAAATGTTTCGAACAAGCAAAGATTTTTATGGGTGGTATTGTTGATGATAACGACAAAGATGGAAAATAAGATGATGAGGGAGATTTTACCTTCAAATTAAAAATTTCAAATTTTAACAAATTTATATAACCTTTCTGTGCCTTATAGCACGTTTAAAATTTAAAAACATTACTGTAGGGTAACCAACATTGAAAAAAGTCCAAGCTGTGTAAATATAATATTTTTTAGTTAATTATTCCATGTACTCAGAGGAAGAATGTTCCCAAACGGCTGTATTACATCAAACATTGAGAGGAGGGTAGCAGGGCAAGACCTACACACTTGCTAGAGAACTGTCGGCCTCAAAGTTCACAACTAAAACACAATTTCATGTACTATAATATCTTGTTGCCACAACCAGTAAACAAAACAAAAGTTTTATTTTAATTAGAGATGGGTCGAATACACTATTTCTCAAATCTGAATCCCGAATTCACATTTTATTTTCAAATCTCGAATCCAAATCCTAGCAAATTGTTAGAAATTTTAATTATTTACAAATGGACCTGCATTTTACAATATAGGCCTAAACTGTAAATTGAGATTTATTTAAATAATGCTTTCAATTTTAATCAACCTCAACCACCCCTCGAAAAATACTTGTTAAAATCCAGCCAAATTTAACAATCTAAAATCATATTATTGTTTGAAAATCAAATCAATCAAAATTTGAATGTATTTTAGCTATTTTTAAAAGTGTTGATAGAATGAGATAAGTTTCTAAAAAAAACATGTGAAATAAACAAACAGATTAGGCCTAGTTAACTTTTGATCAACTTTAATCATCTTGAGGTATTATAATTTATTTTAGTAAGAAAGCAAAAATAAAAATACAAACAAATTAAAAAAAAAAAGAGACTAAAACAACATGCTTAACAATTAAACATGCATTGGAAATAGTGAACTCAATAATGCCTAAGTATGTTTTATTATTATTTTCTTTTATTTGTATTTTATTTAGCACCACGTCTTACTACCTGTTTGGGTTATACGCTTAAGTACTAATTATGCTAATGGGTTAGGAAATGGGAAGGTTGAATATAGAGGAAGTGAACCCGCATTTGATTGGAGGGAGAGTGGAAAACCATTTAGGAAAAACCACTCCCAGTTCATCCGACTGAGATTCGAACTTCGATCTCCCCGTCCTCGGCAGTCGAGCTCACCGACAAGCGCGTTAGCTAACTACGCCACCAAGGCGGGTTATTTTCTTTTATATCTAGTATGTATCTTTACATAGAAAACAAGAAATAGATTCGATTCTTGTGATATATTGATTTCTGAGAACACATTCTATTTAAAACACGAACATATTTTCGACTCTTGCAATATGTTCATTTCCATTTTATTAGGTAGGACTAGATTTGAATATTTTTACAATTACTTCAATAACATATTTAAAAAAATAATAAAATCTTAGTTAAAATCAATTTAAAAACAAATTATGAATTAGCAAGTAGTTAATTGAGTCTTAAAACTCGATAGCGCTTACTAAGTGATCAGATCATCTAAATTGATTTTAAACAAACGATTGATATACAATACGTAAGCCGGTAGGCATAAATAAACAGCTTGATCGGTGTCTGACTGTTGACAGTATTTATTTTTCATGAAAATCAACAAACTATCTAACTGAAGGATTGTATGAAATAAATTGGGGTTCTTTGCATAGTTGCAGTAAGAATTAACAATCATGTTTATTTAATCATCACTCTGGCGAGTAAACATACACATCAGGGCGGTTGACTTTGTGTAATGTGTTCTTATTTCTGTTAAAAAAAAGTTATAATTTGTTTTATTTATTTAGAGTTTATTTGTAATTCTAGTTTTGATTTTCAGTTTTTGAAGAGTTTTTATGTGTTCATTAAAATATTTACAAGATTGTTTGTGAGGTGAAAGTTTCAGAAGTGAGCATGCCCTGGAACGGTCAAGTCCAAGTTTCCCATAGAGGTGGGAGGGTAGGGTATTAGGCACATTAGATTTTCTACACCTAACAATTTTTTATTTATTTTTTAAATTATGATTTTATTCATGCTTATCTCTTTTGTCCGACAAAATAACGATTACAGATTAAGTTGTGATTTACAAGTAGGCCTAACTAAGCAATTTTTGAATTCAAAATATTATGCTTTGTTTATGAGGTGAAAGATTCGACCATCAAATCCAGTAAAACACCAGCTCCTCAAATTTTGAATACTTGTCAGGATTTGGTGGATTCGAGGATTCGAGTGGTCCATCTCTAATTTTAATATATTTTGTTCTTTCAATAAGTTACTAAAACACCAACTATACAGTCAGTAATCCTTAGATAAGTATTATTGGACTCATTTGATGATACCTTTTATTAATAGTATTTTATTAGTAAGCAAATAATAAATATTTCCAAATAAGGTTGACATTAGTCACTTTCAGACCTTTTGTTGGCTGCCAGATATCAGCCTTACAACTATGTATGTCCTATAGAAGAAGGTTCAGAAAGAACAATAGGAAAACAGAATATGGCTTTCACAATGAAATGAGGACAGAATTCATACTACACACTATTGCCAATACTCCAAAAGAAAAAGAGGGTGTCATTATATGTTAGTTTAGTGGCAGTAGTGTATAATATGAATTAGAGATCTGCGAGTACTCGAATTTCAAACATTGAGTCGAGTTCGGCATTAAAGCTAAAGCTAAAGTTTTGTAAGCTCATCATCTTTGAGCTTCCTCTTGATATAAATACACATCGATTTTTAAAAGACAATAGTAATTATGGGCTATTTAATTTAGATGACATCGACAGTTCCACTTATTAATCATTTGGTAACTTAACCAATTGTTAATATTAATATCAAATTTCACATTAAAAACATTATAGAGCTCTAAAACTACTTTCGACTGGTAAACTTATTCAATATGGTCCTCCATTTTGAATTAACCTCGATTGAAGTTGCATTGCCATGATGAAGCAATAAATAAATCACTAAATAATTGAATATTCATTATTTTCACAATTTTTAACTGGTCCCTTTCTAAAATAATAATTTCAGTTACATTAGAAGTTTAACATCGAGAATATATCATATTAAATGTTTTCGAACCTAAGATAGTTAAAACTTGTATTAACTAATAAGTTTAGCTATAAAACTAACACTAGTGCGTAATTTTGCGGCCTATAGTTGGGGGTGGCTTATTTTCAGGTCAATATAATGTTTATCTATAAGGAAAGAAAAGGAAAAAAAAAAAAACGAAGTTATTTTCGAGTCAATAAGTTAAGTGTTAATCAAATGTAACCTAAAAGTTATCCTTGTGTTTTATAAATAGAAACCAATGTGGTGCGCTTATCTTAATATTAACGTGATGTACACTTGATGTAAGAGTTGTCCAGTGGAAAACTTTGATGTTATGTTACTTTACATGTAACATCAAGATTGGTTTGTTTATGGTGTACAGACTTTCTAGGTACAATTTGTTTTTCTGCAGCTAACAAATACCAAAATGTTGTACACAGCCTACACTTTATATTGTGAGTTCAGTAAACTTACAAGTAAAGTACAGCTTTATCACCCTTTATTGGTCAAGTTCCATTATAATGCACATTTTGTTTTCAAACAGTCCAAATTTATTGACTGTGTTTTGCTCGAGTTGTTATGTTACATGTTATCGTGATCTTAGCAATTAATCAACTGTCCAATGATTTAGCAAGCTGTGACCAACCTGTCTTCAGTTTCCACTGCTCCTCGTGGCCGGTTGATGAACATGTCGTTATATGAGGCCACCACAAGACAAAGGTCGCTGAGGAACCCTGAACTTCCTTGGTCCACAAACTCCATAATGTCCTGGTCAAACAATATCATTGGTCAATGGCACTTTATTTCATTGAATTACTTAATGTGCAATTGTTATCAGGATCAGGTGTATGAACATAGAAGGTCAAGGTCAGAACCACAAAGAACTAAATAAGGATGGGACCCTTCAATCCTTGAGGATTTGACCTCGTTCTAGACTGAATATTTCACAGATAAAGCTGGAAGTTCTGGGAATGGAACCCAGGACCTCTGTATCTGTAGCTAGGAGTTTTAACCACTAGACCACCATAGGTGGTCACTACTTATATGCCTAAAGTCCTTAATAAAACCAGAAGAGCGAAATTTATTGTGAAAATGGCTCCTTTCTGTGGTTTGTGGTAGGGATGAGCCCTTGAATCGACTCCCTCGAATATCTAAGGACATTTCAGACTCAGTTTATTAAAAGATTTTTTTTTTTCAATTTTTCAAGTAAAATTTGTTTTAGAGCTCTATTACTGCTTATTGGTGGTCCAGAATCAATTATAATTATAGGATTAACTTAACAACCAGACCTCAGACCAGTAATTTAACATTTATCTTAATGTAGGAATGTTATAATGAATGGATTATAGGAGAGAATGGTAAGATTTAGTTACTATTTGTATTTTGTATTATTCCACTATATTCATATTTCTTCTTATATTCAGAGCGCTTAGATCCAGATTTGGATTCGAGATTTGAAGGTAAACTGGAGATTAAGATTTGTAAAATATTGGATTTGATTCAACTCCAGTTTGCGGTTAATATCTATTTAACCAATGACACATGACAGGCTTGCTACGTGGCCTGTTTATGAATTTGTTTTTAAGGATTCCTATTTTTACCATGTCCAATTCTCCATTCAAATAAAACATGAAATCCTTGGCAAATACTTTTATAAAACTATGAAAGGGACTACAGACTACATACACTTGGTTTTTCATGGAAGCTCATAGTCTCGGAGTGAGTTGTTCTTCTCTTTTATCCCTGCATATTTAATTTAAAAATATATTTTAAACTAACATATAGGGCTGGGGCAATCAATTACTTAGCTGTTCAGTCTTCAGGCTGAACCTGATCAATGGTTACTGATCATGCAGATCTTCAATGCCGATCATTTGATTTTTTTTTCTCAAGTTTTACAAAGATAAAATACGGTAATAAGACATTTATTTTTGAATAGATTGAAAAAAATCATTAAATTCATTATAAATTGTAGTAAGCATAAAAGAATAGTAGGAAAATAATAAAGCACAAATAAAAGTAATAACACTTAACATATATTTACACACACTTAAATATTTTAAAGCTATTATAAATTAGCATCCTGAGGAAGCATTGGAATATTGAGGTGTGTGTGAAAATATGTGTTAGTGTTTTTACTTTTATTTGTGCTCTATTATTTTCCTACTATTCAATCATTTTATTCAATGTAAATGTTTTTGCTCAATGCACTTTATTTCATACATATAGTAAGCATAATAGCCAAGAGGTAATATATAAATAAAAACTGAAATAAATTGTGGTTAATTCTTGAAGGGAGGTGACCTTTTTTCTGCAAAACAAAAATGCTCAACTGTGAGTATAAATTATCTTATTAATAATTCATAGTAATCATTGCAAAGTGGTATCAGTGTAACACCAAACTAGCCGAGAGCTTTCAGATGCCTGAGTTTATTCTTTTATATCTTTCATAAAGTGCAGCAAACAATTTTTATATATATTTTAAGGTGATATAAAAAAAAAAGTAATGAATGACAAGATTAAAGTTAAAATAATTTAATAATTAATATTAATTGATAGATCAATTTAATTAATGATCAAGGTGAATAAAGTGCTATGAATATGGCATGTGCTACCCACGATATGAGAAAAAGAAGTGATTGTTTCCTGCCTGATTATTCATGCTTTGCAGTGATGTCAGTTGTTCTGTCAGTCTGGTATTGGCATGAGAGAGAAATTCAGCACAAAGTGAGCTGGCAGGCTCCTTCAGCTGTAATAACAGGTCCACTGACTCTGCAAGCTCCTTTGCTGTTGCCTGCAATCATCACATAACATAACACACTATTTAAATTAAACAAAAATATATTAGTTACAAATTCAACTTAATGTAAAAATGAGATATTGGTCGCTTGGCTTAGAGGTTGCAGTACTTGTTGGGGTTATTGCTTTATGTTTATTTTTAAAGTGATCATAATGACTATATGATGGTACAAAATTCAAATAGAAATATATCCAGTTATATTGATCAAAAGTGTAAGTTACTGTTTTTACTTTTAGTTACTCGACTCTGCCAGTTGTTTGCTGACTTAGTTTAGTGTAACCATCTCGTGTTTGGGTGAATGGCGCTGCTAATATAGTTTCCAAAATACTCACTGGCCTGATTGATTCTATTTTGTAACATCTTTGTTGCATTAGTATAGTCATCATGTCAGCAATTTATAATAAGTAAATCAAGCCCACAGGCCTAACGTCAAGGTCATGTGGTTTGTCAGTGATGAGGTGAGAAAATTCTGACTGGGGGTGATATTTATCAAACAATTTTCCCTTTCTCCCTCCATGCAGATAAAAATAAATTTCCTATAAATTCTACCTATCCAACAAGTTTATCGTATTGGTATGTACTTATAATATTGTAAAATGGAGTAATAAGATTTATATAGAATGTATGCACTATGCACACTATATAGGTTTATAAAGAACAAATTATATACAAACAGCATGATTTTTTTTAAAATCCAATAACAACAATTTTTTGTGGTGGACAGTTTTTTAATTGGTGAAGGTGTCTGCTATTGTATCATATTTCCTAGAAAAGTAAAGTAAAGGTCTCAGTTTGGTTGAATGCAAGTTTAATGTCACACTACACTGACAAATGTCTTACATCTTTGCTCTTGAACTGCTCCCTAAGTTTCAGTTTCAGTTCCTCCACTATGGCCTCACAATCAGCTTGAATGCCCTGAAAGGACGGCATATTGCTGTAATGATGCAGCACTCGCCGTGCGTGGATGTACTCTTGGACCGCCTGGAAAACATTTTTTTATTTATTTTTCAATAATTTGAGGTATTTAACGTGCACTTTCTTAAATGACTGATTATACCAATAAACTTTGTAGATACTAACTTAAATATAGAACAGACACAACATCCAGCCCCCCTAGCCGTTAATTCATCACTATGAAAGGGGAAACACACATTTCACTTATGATAAATTTTTCGGCCATGCTGGGATTAGAACTCGGGGACCCTTAGTTGAGTAGACAGATATGCTAATTAGCTAAGGTATTGGACTCCTGGAAAATAAAACAAACGCAGTGTTACAATAAATTTTAAATAACCTGCTTTGATGATCGTGTGGTCTAAGGCGTCATTCTCGTGTTAGACTAGACTGCTTGATGGCAAGAAGATCAGGGTTAGAATCCTGGTCAGGTGTACTGAGGGTGGTTTTTCCTAAATGGTTTTCTATTCTACCTCCATGCAAATGTGGGTATATGTCCTCTAAATTCAAGCTTTATCCCCTAACCCATTAAAGTAAATAGTACATATGTCTATAACCTGAACAGATAGTAAGACGCAGTGCTAAAAAAAAAAATTAAACACTTTTCAAAAATTATTATTAATATCAGCCATAGAGGTGTTTCAATGTAAGTAGGTTTATAAGGTGAATTTGTAGTGTGTAACGGTTCCCGTCACACGGACTTCTCATCCGATATTTAGCTTGGCCCGCTAAATTAATATTGGTATCTTGTGGAGGCATGCACACAGGGGTTCGGATACTTCCTGCGATACGTGGAAGTTACAGGTACCTACTCCCGCCACGTGGCGCGGCAGTTCATCCAACGGCGCTATGAACTATCCGTGGGCGATGTGTGAACTTGCTCGGTGAACAGGTGGAGGAAATTGTGGACAGTTGGAGTGAGTGTTCCGCGGGACGGACTCAAGTGTGTAAGTGGGTTGTACGTGAAAGCCTGGCCGGTGTTGACCCTCTGTCTCCGAGGAGGAGGATTTGGAGCGACGTTTTGTGGCAGGGGTAAGGTAGACCTATCCTTACTATTTAATCTTTATTATTTGAACGATCTATTTCAACTTTCTGAGTGGTTTTAGTTTGGTAATGTTTACCTAGTTGTACCCATTCTATTGGGATATTAGTGAAATAATGGGCCAGTCGGGAAGGAGGAAAACTACTTGGCGTGAGGCTGGGTAATATTATATAAAACTCTTCTTTGGTGATTAAGTTAAGGGTTAATTATGTTAATCGACTTCTTCTTACACAGTATTAGGTTACTAATTGTGTCTATTATGGACAGCTAAGGGGGTTAATGTGTTGGGGAACAATTTATGTGTAATCAAATAGGATTAGATTGATCCTTTATATTTTTTTATTTAAGGGCACTACCGTATGATAATACCTAATGAGCCCGACATTTTATGTACATATTGTGGTTGCAGCGTGGGGTTATAGTTATGTAATTGATATATTTATGTTTAATACTTAAGCTGGTTATTGTGTACTCATATTTACCTGACAGACAGTTGGGAGCGGTAAATTAGAATTTTGAGTCCTATAGTGTTGGGGGCTTAGAAGGATAGTGGTATTTATACCTTCTGAGGTATGGTTAAATGGTATTGGAATCTTTGTAAAGAGAGGTTATATTTTTTTGTGTTGGTGGGATCCAGGCTATATATATATATATTGGGGTTTGTAGGATCGGGGTTCGGCGTCAGGGGCCGGGAGTTTGGTTCCCGGAAGGTGTACGTTCAACCACGGACCACCTCAGCGGTACACCCTCCTGGTTGCATATCCAGGGCTAGGGACCGGAGGCACGACCGAGTGGCCGACCAACTGGACACCACGGGGGAATTCCCCATGAAGCGTATGGTTACGCGCAAAGACCGCTAAGTGCAATAATTGTTGGTTTTTTTCTCTCGCAAAGACGATGGTATTTGAAGATGGACTTGAGAGGACACTCTTGTTGGAAGTGAATGTACCTCGTATAGAGTAGCATTATAATTAGTTGAGATGTACCCTTTAATTAATTAATTATTTTTCCGGTGGCCACTCGCAACTCTGAATGTTCATATTTTCCTTAAGTAAGAGTAAGATCAATAAATTGTTTTCCCGGGATAAGTTGGTAAAAGAATTGACTGGTTATTTTAAACTAAACTATTTAATGAGTCATATCATATTTTCCATATGTAAATAATTATATGCTTCACCCCATTTCATTTCATGATGAGAACTTGATTATATTGTACTATTGAAATTAAGACGAAGGCTTAACCACACCTTTAAGGGGAAAGGGTAATTTATATGGAGATAAGGAATGTTTGTTGGGCCTGACTTTTTGTGCACGCCCTTCAGGCGTATTGAACACTCTATTTTTTGTGGTTCCTAAATTTTTTCTATTGATTACTCCAACTATATTTCAGGGGCCCATTCATTGTAGATAAGATTAGCCAACCTTGACATAAAGAAAAAAAAGTTTATCTTTCATAATTTTTTTTTTTTCAAAACATAATACTACAGATATAATTTGATTTACAATAAGGTTATTGAATTGCTAATTTCTTAGATGTTAAACCACTTTGTAAGTAAACCCCGGAAGCCTAGGGGCTTAATGGGGAGCCTCGTTGCCTAAGAAGCAGTTGATCCCTGACCAAGGGGTCCCTTATTTATCCGGGTCTACCTTACGAGGGGGAGGGTTGATTTTATATCTACATCTGGCGAATGAACGATTTTCCTCGTTAATGTTCAGTCTCGCTATCGCCAACGAGGTGGTGCCCAAACATCAACACTCTCCTGGACTGACCCTGACTTTAGGGGACCAGTCAGTGCCAACAGCTCTAGGACCACGCCCTTCTCCACTGAGCGACTCAGGATGCGGCAAGTGAACTCCTAATTATTTGTACTTTGGGTGTATTGTCATGGAAAATATTATCACCAAGGTAATATGCTAGGGGTATCTTAGCTCAGGGTTTTCATTTTAGTCGAGTTGGAGTAAGTTTCTGGGAAAGTATCAACGATTCAAAGTCGGAGGCACCGGTAGGTGTTTTTAATTTAATATATATATGATATACAAAAGCTGGAAGCGAGATTAATAATTTTATCAATTAGTATATTACACCATTGTTTTCATAGATTTCTAAGTCTTAAGCAATTATAATTCTTACATTGAGATTAGAAATAATTATTTGCATAAGAAACCTACAGGTCTTGAAAACACAAATTTGTTTAAGTAGTAAATTAATTTAGGCCTATTTATTAGATAAAATAACCAGTGAAAGATTTAATCAAACCTGAGCATATTGGCCATCCTGCATCCTATCTTTTAGTTTAGCGGCAGTTTGAACAGGAACTGAAGACGTTTCAGCAGAGAATGGACACCGGAGAGTTTTGTTATCTTTTGTCTTGTGTCCTAAGAGTAAATTAGAAACAAATTGATATGAATATTAACTTGTTCCAAGGTTACACAAAACATTAATAGCAATAAAAATTTAGTTTACAAATAAAAGAGCGGGATAAAAGGAGAATGGGAGTGACAAGAATGAACAAGGTGAGAAGGATTGTTAGGAAGGAACTGTTGAAAAACTGGATGGATAAGTCACTACTTAGCTGGTGAGTAGAATGGAGGAAAAGAGGATAGAGAGGAATATGTTAGATATGAGAGTGGGGGCGAAGGCCAAGGAAGACAAAGAGACAGGTGGCTGAAGATAATGCAAAGAAGTGTGAAGAAGAGAGGAGAAGACTGGATCATTGTGGAAGAAGAGAGGTGGTGGGGAGAAAGGATATGTTGGAGCTAGGCTAGTGTGTGGACACTGTTCATATGATGATGATGATTATGATTATGATGATTGATGAAAAATTACAATTTATATCTATTTTCAATTATATGTCTAGTTACTAACACTTCCAAAATAAGACTATAGTAACAAATATTAAGATCACCTCATGTAACAGAAAGCACAGAACTGGGTGGGTATAAAAACAAAGGCGTGCAAACAATAGGAATAGAAAACCCCAAAGTTTAGATGGTGACGGATCATAAAGAGGTTCTTACGATTTGGGAAAAATATATATAAAAACTGTACGACAAGGAAAATTGACCAGGGAACCTGGAAATTGAAGCAGAGGTCAAGGTGGAGGAAGACAAAAAAGGACCCAACATTTTAAAGAGTGAAGTGGAGAAGACCATAAAGATCATGTGAAGAAGGAAAGCTGCTGGAGATAACATACCAGCTGACCTACTGAAGGAACTGGGAAGCAACGAATTAATGGCTCTGACAAAATTTGTAAGTAAGATCTACAAAACCAAAGAATGCCCCAAGGACTTTCTAGACGTAGCCATGGCAGCCCTAAAGAAGAAGGAAAAAGCTAAGAAATGCAGTAACTACAGGACCATCAGCCTCATCTCTCATGTAGGGAAGATTGTGGCAAGAATACTCAACAAGTGACTGGAACAGAAAATAAGTGTGATGGAAGAAGACCAATTTGGATTCAGAAAAACAATCAGACTCTCCATCGGGATGCTGAGAATAATTTCAGAGTTGTGCTGGAAGTCAAAGAAGAGATCTACAATTGTTTCATCAACTGGCAAAAGGCATTTGATAGAGTAAAGTGGAAGAAATTGATGAAAATGCTCAAGAAGATCGGCATAAACTGGATGGACAGAAGGGACTGATTGCAAGCCTGTACCTGAGACAGCGAGTGCGTGATGGGTATTGGGAAGATGAGTGAGGCTAAGGATGCTGTTTGCTACCCAGTCTGTCCAACTTGTATGGAGAGTGGATGGTTAGGAAGCCCTAAAGGGACGTCACCATTTCAGGATAGGACACGTCATCAACACAATAAAATAAGCAGATGATCTAGCATTGCTGGACAGAAATAAAGAGAGTTGCAGGAAGTGATCGACCGGCTGGTGGAGATATGGAGAAGATATGGCATGGAGATCAAAAGTGAAAAGTAAAAATGATGGTGATTTAAAAGAAATTAAGAGCCGCTAAAATCAAAATTGGAAACCAGTAGTTGGAAAATAGAGCAGTTCAAGTACCTAGGAAGTCTTCTGACAAAGGATGCCCTCTGCACCAAGGAAATTAGGTCGAGGATCACCATGGCCAAGGAAGCTTTCAACAAGAAGAGGATATTGCTGACCAGCAAGATGAGTTTGGAACTGAGGAAGAAACTGATGAAATGATACATTTGGAGCAGAGAAACTTGGACTCTTAGGAAGACGGAAAAGAAATACTTGGAGAGCTTTGAAATGTGTTGCTGGAGAATACTTGAAAAAAGCATGTGGACGAACTAGGGTGATAAATGAAGTCCTAAGAAAAGTTGGTGAGAAAAGAACCATTTCGGAGGTGATTCTTTGGTACAAAACAAACTGAATCGGCAGCTTATCTACATGACTAGAGTTGTGAAATTCCAGTATATTTCCAGTATTTTTTTAAAAAGAAATCCAGTATATATGAAAGGTACTCAGACACAAACAATCCCTATTTAAAAATCATAAAATGATATAATGTTAGGGTAGGCTTAGGTCTGTCATAGTTAAACGTTTTTACATCAAGAATCGAGTGTATTGATGCATATATTGTAGTATATACTAAGGATGGGACCCTAGAACCTACAAGGAATATTCATGGATTCAAGAGTCAAATCATAACTATTTTTTTAAATAGGTACTAAGTTTGAGTTATTTTTTAAAGGTATTAAAATAATTAAACAGTTTCTTGTGGTTTAAACCAAAATAATGATAGGTAAAACCTAACAACCAAACCCCAGATCATTAATTTACCATTTAATGTAAACAAAATCAGAAGTGAAGGGAAAAATCTTAGTTGTTGGGAAAGTTAAACACTTTTGCTTACAATATTTTCTAAAATTCAAATTTTAATTAGTGATTTGATTGGCAAAATGAAGTTTCAGATTTGAAACCACGATTGTCTTGGGGTAAGTGCTCACTCAGGACCCGATGTTTGTGGGTTCAAACCCAACAGGGCCAAGGCTTTTTCTTGAGCGAAGAAAAAATGCATAGCTGAACATCCTTCGGAGGGGAAGTAAAGCCTCGGTTCCATGTGGCATGTAAAAGAACCCTGGAAGGTATGTGAAAATACCTCTCCTGGCAGAATTGGTAGGTCATTTCACCTCACTCGATAGAACTTTAGAGGTACCAGTAATCAGCCTTGGTGGCGCAACTTCAAAGAATGATAACAGCCACAAAAACTAACTAATATCTCCACCACTCCTTGACAGTCGATACTTTTACAAGTTATATTTGTGATAATGAAATTGTTTAGTAAATATATAGTAATAAAGATACAGAATCTTCAATGAAAAATAACCAACAAATATTTTGTTGATAAAAATTACTTGGAAATAAAGACAATATTAAAAATTATGATGGTAAAACCCAAAAACAAATTTTTTTTAGAATGTAGACAAAAGTTAAAATTCATTCAACCACAAAACTTTTTAAATTTTTGCATTTAATGTTCTAATACTTCTGCCTCTTTCTTTGCTTTCTGAAAACTATTATCTTTTCACTTCTAATTTTCTTATTTCTTCAGATGCTGTTTTTATTTTTTAAATTTAGTCTACTTCAATCTTTTTCTTCTTTTACAAGAGCTTCTTTCCTTATTCCGGATGCATTCCTCACAGCATGAATCATCATTTTTTAAAGTTGTCGTATTTAGAAGTACCCTGGCTAGAGTGACTGCTACATAAGTACAGTTGAGCAATATGGCTGTCCTCAATGTAGGTTTTCAACCAGACATTCTTTATTCACAGAAAAACTTTGCTCAACGGCCTGTATTGCTATGGAAGAGAACAAGAATTTTATTAGTGAAATGCATTTACTCTAGAAAAAAATATTCATGAAGAACTTATCAAGCTGGTCACCACTTGAAGTGAATTGTTTAAGGTAGTCAATAACTTCTTGCTTTGATACAAAGTCCAAGTAGTCTCTTTTTACAACATCAGCTTGCACGCTAGATAGTTGTTTATTGTCTAGTAGGACTTCTAATGCAGGAGTTGTTATATAGGTCCTAACAGATGGATTGAGCATAACTGCGGGAGAGAGACAACTAGCACCCTTAACTATTTAGTAGGAGAGAGGGCACTTATGTAAAAGTTTGTTGCAGAGATAGACTATGAATTTTTGACAATCTCCTCTGAACTGAAGTATCTTGATGTCTTTAATTCCTTTCAAAGCTGCTGATGCTGTGAACCCAATATCTACAGTTGGGAGTGATTTCATGTTGGATTATTGCTTTAAATCAACGGCTAGCAATTTTTTGGAAGTATTTGCTGAATTCATTACATCACATTTTACAATTCTGTTCAAGTGCTCAAGTAGTTTATTTAGATCTACAAACATAAATGGCAATAGAGGTTGATTGCTCTGATATTCGGTGAGAAATTGCTCCAACTCAAGTGAAAATGACAGCATAAATCCCAACCTTGATGTCAGAATTTCATCCTTCACAAAAATGCTTAAGGTTTTTGAAAATTATCAGATTTTGGAGAATGCTTGTTAGAATAATAATACTGTTTTAAATAAGGCGGCATTGACATTGCTCTCTATAACACCTTTGAGTTTTCTACCCATCTAATAGAACAAAACTTCATCAGGAAAAGAAATGATCCTGTTATTCTTTGATAGTCTGCACTTCTTGTTGGAAAATCTTTAAATAAATACTAAAGTGAGCGCAAAAAATGGTTAATAGTCAAATTAGAGTTAGCATGTGCTGTTTTGTAAGTACCATGGAAAATGTGTAAAGAACAAGTTTCAAATTCCACTAACTCAGGATCTTGTGGAGAATATTCCTTCAAGTAACTTTTGAGATCACTTAAAAATTTGAGGTTTACATTTAGTCCATCCATGTAAACTTGAAGCATTTTTTTAAGATCCAAGCCCTCGTCTTTTAGTGCAGATATAAGGTTCATTAATATATCTTGATCTGTTGCATGACCTAAAAAGCAAGATGTTAACTATCTTGAATGAATTTCATTTTCACTCCAGAAGTGAACAACAACATCCATCTGGGTCTTTTGAGCCACAGTATTTATGCTCTCGTCAAATTAAATACAATAAAATGAGCATTGCTCAACCAGATTCGCAAGCTCGCTTTTGAAAAAAGAACCTAGTCCATACACGATGACGTATCCAAGTTTATTTTTATGCATTTGAAATTTCTGGGCAATATCACTATCGGAAAACATTACTTTAAAAAGAGCACTACAAGAAGAAACACTTCTAGCCGAAGAATGTGTCATTACTTGATTAATAGCCCACAATATTTCAGCATGAGAAACTTCATCTTTGACAAGGAAGCTCTGAATAGAACAACTAGGTCTAGTTTCAGGATTCATGGTCATTAGCACTAAAATGTACATCTTCATGTAGGTCTACAGATGACACTGCATTTTTGGTCGTAGGGAACAAGTCCAATTTTTTTTTTCTCCCACTAGCAGCTTTCACTGTCAACATGCTTCTTTCCCTTGGCATGAGATTGGATTGAAGATATTCCCATGTCACTTATATCAAAGTTAGTTTTACACAACTTACTATACTTTTATCACAATCCACTTTTTGTCACCACAACCAATCTTTAAACACTGAACTGTCCAACCAATCATCTTTAAAAGAGGTATTTCCTCCGAGTTTACTCATTTCTTCTTAAACACAAAGGTCACAAGATAAACAAGTGGGATCTGCAGAATACTCACACCAGGCCAAGCTTAGGAGCAGTTGGGGTGGGGGGTGGGTAAGGGGGAGGTTGACTGCTAGTGTAGTCAACAGTTCTTTGTTTCTTTCTCTAGTATGTAAGAGAATAGAAAGGTCAGCAAGTGAGGCAAACATCCCCACTACAAGGTCATCTACAAGGTCAACTAATTGTGTGGCAAACAAGATAGACCAGAGGGGGAGTAATTGAGGGGTGGTCAAAATAGAACTATCAGTAGTCCAAATAATATCAGGGGTCTCAAAATGCTTAATCCAACATTTCACTCAAGGTAAAAAGGCTTATTATTTTTCCAGTATCTGATTCAAAATTCCAGTATATTCGAATATTTCCAGTATCAAAAATAAAATCAAGTATATTTCCAGTATTGGTAGACACCCTAAGGAGGAAACATCATCTGTGGGACGTCATAGAAGAAAAGGTTGAAGGAAAGAGGAGCTCAGGAAGGAGGCAGAGGACAGGGCACATTGCCGGTCTAAGTTCACTGACAAAAGAACTGGACCTTTCGTGAGACAAAACAGCTAATTTAATAACAATAATTAAAATACCAAATATAGTTTTTTCCCCACTCTGCTCTAGCCTACAGTCCAACTTTAATTCAAAGAACCTTATCTGACAGCTAAAAAAGTTACTAAGGCCGGTATTACACTATCACATTTTTCTTTGATCAAAGAAATATATTACATATAATTCTTTGATCAAATATATGATAAAAGATTTAACGCAGTCTTCGATCAAAGATGTGTTATTACACTATATCACATTTCTTTCAGAGTTGCTACAATATATGTTATTAAAAAAATTGACTCCAATGGTTTAATTTCATGTGCGGCGACTGAGTGGTATTGTGATAATCTCGTTGCTGCTTAGAATGAAAAGAAAACCTGTTAAACGATTGTAGGTTCGACCTTGAGTTGGGAGATGAAATTCAATAGGGATTAACAGCTGCCTGCTAAAAGAACTTCAAATCGAAGATCAGGAATCTTATCAAAAATATTTATGCATGGCCTGTGAAACTTTTAAATATTTGGTAGCAAAAGTCACTCAATTAATTAAAATAAAAAATACACACCTAATAAATGCTAAGACTGCTTCGCACGTCCAGGATAATCTTTCAGACGCCATTTTCTATGATCAAACCTTAGAGCATGTTCTATAACGTAAATATGTGATCAAAGATTTGTAAAATATTTATGTGATAAAAGATCTTTGAAGAGTCGTCAAAGATACATCACATTTTCTTTGATCACAGATCTCTGATCAAAGAAATATGACAGAAATGTGATAGTGTAATACCGGCCTAAGTCTAAAGCTGTCACTTGTGATATTTACCAATACCTAAATACCTAACTGTAAAATAACAATAATAAAATAGTAAGATGTTATAAATTCTGGCTGTAAAAAAAAGTGTTTGTATTTTCTAAAAGGCCTTTCTTGTAAAAATTGTACAATCCTATCGGTGCTCAGATGCAGTGGTGTAACCATACATTTAATTAGGGGGTGAGGGGGTGGCTACACTAAAAACCATGGCCAGAATGAAATCTTGGCTAAAAGGAAGTTTTAGGGAGCCTTTATAAATTATGTAGAGTTATTTTTATGGTAACTATTTTAATAAAGTAAGTTCTGTAAATGACTTCTTTTTTTATAGTTTATAGGTTGTGTCTGAATAGTCTGCACACTACATATTTGTGGACATTACTTACACACTTTAATGTAAATTGTTATTTTTCATCACTAATCTACTTCAATCAAGAAAATATTACCCTTAATTAATTATCATTTACAGTTTTAATTTTACTTATTTTTAAACTAATAATATATTTCCCTTCAAGTCACAGAAAGAAATTTAGCCAACACATGTACAAGTGAACAATGAACACAGCAAACCATTTTGAATAAACAATTTAAGTACATATTTATTACAATTAAAACCCTCTTTTTGACTAAAGTGCACGATAAAGGGCAGATTGTGTTCAACCTTTAGTTAAGTGTGCTGTAAGAAATGCATAAGCACAACTGAAAGAGTTTACAGACACCATCAATAATGATTTCCACATTTTTAATCTAGGTCAATGCCATTTTTAAGTGCACTTCGCTTACAAGGACCAGACTATTTACACATGGCCATAGTATAGTTTGCTACCCCTTAGGTACGGCATTACTCAAGATTTTGATCCCTTTACGTTTTGTTAAATTAGCCCCTGGGGCTCTGGAACTACTCCACCCACATTACTCAGTTGTTAATTAGAAAATAGCATGGTACATCTAAGTGTCTCCTTTGACCGCCAAGGAAGTGAAAGCAGTGAAACATGTTTTCAACTGTACCCAGGTGTCTAAAATATAATGGTCCATATTGTAATCTTGTACTACCTTCAGTCTACCACTCAGATATGCCAGATTTGTTCCATGCTCAAGGACATTCATCACCCATTGTTTTAGAGTTAGTTACTTAGTACTTATCATAGACCTAGGCCCTAGTAACTTTTCTACGGTCTTCCTATGAAAATTAGACTGTAGCTTATGCATTTCTCTAACAACGCATTCTCATCATTAGGATTAGCGTAGTTCTAACGTCTGGGTAATAATCCTAACATATAAAGTAAAAAAAACAATAAACAGCTATGTTGTAAGATTATTATTAAAACCCAAATCTCAGTACATACGAGTTTTGGAAATTTTTTGGACTTTCTTAATGAGTAGGCCTAAGAAACTTTACCTGTAATGTGCAAGATATTTGCTCTGAAAAAGAAGTTATGGACTCCATATTTTTAGCGAGTAGATCCATTTCATCCTCCATTTTCTTGAAGTCATTTTTCATCTGCATACAAACAAATTAACTCATGTTAATTTGTTATTACCTAAAATTTAACTACCTAACATTAAAAAACTTTATTTTAAAATTGTAATTATAAAATTTCCTTTATTAATATTATTATTTACTGTATTTTTAATTATTGCCATTCATGGTGTAATCATTAAAATGTAGTTGAAAAATTACACCTGACATGGGAATCGAACCTCGGACCTTTGGTTTAGCGCACCAATGCTATATTAATGAGCTGTTTAGGATCTATCCCATGCTTAAAAGTAATTCATCATTAAATGATTTTGTTGTTTAACATAAAATTTTAAATACAGGATGATTTTAAACTCTGTATGAAAACTCTAATGGGATATAGGGAACCCTAAAAACCAATCTTTGTTAATAAATGTATGTCCGCAGACGGCACCCTTTGGTGCTAGAGGGTGCTGTTGGTAAAATTACTATTTTTTCACCATAATCATTCTTAACGCAGACTATGCATGTGTAACATGGAGCAGTTCACAAAGTGTGAGATGGCGGACTGCTTATAGCATATGGGGCTGCCAATGGAAATGGAAGAGCTGTTGTATGATTGTACCATGAATGGTATCCCAACAGACGTGTGCGGAATTGCCAAGCATTTGCGCATTCAAACCGGCAACTGCATAAAACTGGAACAATCCATTTAATTGTGCATGATACCGCTGTAAGCTGCTGTAGATAAAAATTCTATTCACACTATCAGTTCAGCGTCCTCTGACACCAAAGGGTGACGTCTGCGGACATCTATTTACTGAGGAAAAGGTTTTGTTCTAGTGTTCCCTATCTCCCAGGAAAGTTTGTACACAGAGTTTTGAATCATCCTGTAGATGAAAGAGGTGTTCTGCTAAGTATTATTGTTAGAAACACAGCCATGATGACTCAAAGTCTGTATTTTCCCTAACTAAGCTATGAGTAATGAATTATCACAAGTATGAGATGAATATTGGATAGCTTCATGGTCCAGCACCGGTACACTAAGCCCCAGGTTTAAAACAAATGAGAGGTTGTTGGGCAACACCAGAGGAGTTGGAGCACCAACTCTCAACAATCTCACCCTCAGCTCAGCGCTATCATACATACGAATCATCTCCAAACCTTTCTGATAGTGTCTGTTCCTGCTATGAATTTATTATAGTTCTCGTACACCAGAGTTTGCATGTCAGAGTGTAATGACTGAGTGTCGTGAACAATTTCACTCTCTTGGTCCATTATTTGCTTCAGTGTGCACTCCTGAAATGAATTCAAGATAGATATTAGTTTCAAGAGCAAGTAGAATGGGTTGTTAGTTGGTCGGTTGTTGATTCATTATCACACTTCAGCTCCATGTGGTAGTACAGATTTCATTTGAAATATGACTAAATAGTTATTACAGTGGAACCTGACTTATTTGAACTTATGTAATTCGAAATTGTCTTTAATTCGAATTTTTTTGCCCGGTCCAGTGAATTTTATATTAAAACAATTTTAAAAAATTGTGGATAAATTGAATTTTGTTTTGGTTAATTTGATCTTTTCTTAAGTTGTAATGTACTCTGCAGAATTGTTTTACTACTTCTTGTTGAGGCCTGTGTTGTTCTATTTTAGAAAACAGGGTAGGTGACGTTGGAATGCAGTCAGTACCCTTCTTCATGCCCCTACCCTCCCTCGCTCACCCATACGTTTTGTTTACACAGCGCGTTGTTAGTTACCTTAGGTTTACGTGCTTCTATGAGGCGAGCATATTCTTGTGACGTTGAGCTTATTTTGTTTTGTTGTTTAGTTTTTGTTCAGTTTTAGTTTTGTTTAGTGTACATACTTGTACTCATGTGTGTGTGTGTGTGGGTGTGTGTGTGTGTGCGTGTGTGTGTGTGTTGTATCGTGATGTTATTTTCCAAGCCAGTCATATAAATCATTAACTTTGGCTGAAAAAGTGGAAAAGGGATTTAGAAATCAGAAATGACAAAGCCTTTGGAATTCCCCCAAACACACTTTCAACATTTGTGAGAAACAAACAAAACATTTGATCAATGAAATGAGAGTGGACAAGATAGTAAAAGATTAAGAGGACGGAACTCCCATATGTGGACAACTGTGTACTGAAGTGGTTCAAACAGGCGTGAGACAAGAAAGTCCCAGTGAGGCTGAGGATAGAACATCTGGTGATGAAGAGGACAATTCTTCACTAGTTCAGGAAAGGCCTATCCCGAGTGCGGCAGAAGTCAGGGACCATATCCAAGAACTCAGGCTTTTTTTGAAAGTTGCAACAATGTAAGTGATTCAATTTTCCAGTCAATAATAAATTAGAATTATACACATGACTGAGAGACTTAAATTTAGGAAAACAATTAAAATTAAAGACTTTTTAAAGAAATTGTGAACAGATTGTGTCCAAATATGTTAAATAAAGTTTTTGAGCTTGGTTGCAATTTTAACTGAGTTTCTTTTCAATTCTTTTGAGAAATTTAAGGGAAGGGGGGTGGAGCTATTCACCCCGACTAGTTACAGTCCGCGAAAATATAAATAGTGGCAGTTTTTGAACAACTTGTCTAGAGATAAGAGCGTGTTATAAATACTGATGACGTGTGATTGCTTTTAGTTTTGTGAGTTTAGTGCGGAGCGTAGACTAGTGTACAATTGGGCAGGGGTAATTCAACATTCTACACATGGCAAATTATTAAATCTCTAACTTTAATAGAGAAAGAAAAAGCATCTATAAAATATCAAAGTTGGGTCAATGGCGGCACAACCTTATTTGTGTAGAGACAGTGGGACTTGTCTCCCTTTCCCCAGACCTAAGGAACTCTAGGGTACCTCCCCTGGCAAACGTTTAACAATTGGATGCTGCTATTGGAAAGGTCCTCGCCTGGAATATTTATGGAAATTATACTCCTCTAGAATATATTTGGTTTGGTCTTACACCAGATTTCTTTTTAGTGTAGATACACCTACAAAATATTTAGTTTTGCCTGATCTATTTTTTAATTTGATGATTTCTGAAAATATATTTTTTAATTGTATTTTGTTCCAAAAAAATAAGAGAGTAAAATAAATCTAGAAGGGATGGGTGGGGGTGTTAAATTTAATTATTTTAATAGGGAAGTGCCCATCCACCACTTATGCCATTATTTAAGAAGTGCTCAATATAAATTTTCAAGCTTAGAGGTAAGTAAGTTCCTAAATGTTAAAAAAATTGATCACTTAAAATGTATTTAATCCATTCCATTAATTAACATTTTAGCCTAATATGCTTAAAATAGCTTATAAAATCATTTAATGCACGACACCTTTCTTTGCCCATGGCAGTTGGGGTCTCTGCCAAAACCTCCTCTGAGATTTGGCCTGGCTACGGCCTTGTACTGCTGTCAATAAATAGCTTAAGAAATTCATCCACTAACCTTAACAAGTTTTTGAAAATACAAATCTGGGTTAAAACTTTGCCCGTTCATGTCATAAGGATTTCCAGTTGTTTCGGCCATGATTTTTAGTAACTTAATGTCTTTAGTCTGAGTGTTTTAAAAATAAATTTAAAAAAAGAATCAAAACTTGTTTATCTTTTTTAAGACAACAATATGAATATAAATAAGAGTTCGGTTTGCAATTTACAGGTATGACAATTGGGCTGAACTACCCGCATCCACAATAAATTACCTATTACCAACACAAGAAAATCAAATAAAACCAATAGAAAATTAGTTGAGAAAATAATTATAGAGGGCAACTCTATGAAATATAGTTTCGTCAGAAAAGAAGCACGTAATGGGGAAAAAGTGTATTAGCAAACACTATGTTTGAATGAGCCTATTACCTACGAATCAGATTGATCAGACCTAAACGGTGTGAAGTAATTTTTTTTAAATAATATGCTTTTCTAAACACATTTTTAAGGCGATCGAAGGCTCAAAATATAATTTATATTAAGAGCACAAAGCGGGGTCCTGATATTAAATTTAATTCTCTATCCAAACATGTAAGTGTGCCTAGGCCTAGACCCCACAGATCTGAGCAATTTGACCAAAACTTGTGAAAGATCGGGATTTTTTTTTAATAAAAATATTCTATTACACACTTTTTTAAGGCGCTCCAGCACCCAAACCAGAATTTGTGTCAAAAACACAAGGCGTGGACCTGATAGAAAATTTAACTCTCCATCCAACCATATATAAGTGTGCATATCCCTACAGATCTGAGAAATTTGACCAAAACCTGGGGAAGAATAGGATTTTTTAAGTTTACACACATATTTAAGGCGTTCCAGGACCTAAACCAGAATTTGTGTCAAGAGCACAAAGTGGGGTCCTGATATTAAATTTAATTCTCTATCGTATGCATAGGCCTAGACCCTACAGATCTGAGCAATTTGATCAGAACTTGGGGAATACCGGGATATTTTTTTAATGAAAATCCTCCATTACACACTTTTTTAAGGCGCTCCAGCACCCAAACCAGAATTTGTGTCAAGAGCACAAAGCGGGGCCCTGGTAGTATATTTAATCATCTATCCAACCATTTAAGTGTGCATAGGTCTAGACACTACTTATCTGAGCAATTTGACCAAAACTTGTGGAAGATCGGGATTTTTTTTTAATGAAAATCCTCCATTATACACTTATTCAAGGCGCTCCAGCAATCAAACAAGGATTTGTGTCAAGAGCACAAAGCGGGACTCTGATATTAAATTTAATTCTCTATCCAATCATATAAGTGTGCACACTACAGATATGAACAATTTAACCAAAACCTGGGGAAGAAAAGGATTTTTCAAGTTTACACACATATTTAAGGCGTTCCAGGGCCCAAACCAGAATTTTTGTTAAGAGCACAAAGCGAGGCCCTAAAAGTAAATTTAATCTTCCATCCAACAATATAAGGGGGCCTCCAAGATGATATTTTTTTTCTTCATAGCCTTTAGCTTTGAGTTCATCGTGTCGTGAAACAGAGTCTTAAGAATAAGTTATATAGTTTGACATCGTAGATCAATAAGTAAAATGTCGGCTTTATGAGAGAGAGTCCTGGGTTTGATTCTTAACATGGCCGTAAAATTAATGATTAATTGAATATGTGTTTCCCCTTTCAGAGTGATGAAATTGATGGGAAGGGTCTATAAGTCAGTTGATAAGGCGTGTGACCTGACTCGGTGGTCGCACGGTCTAACGCGCTTGTTTCGTGTTAGACCAAACTGCTGAGGACGGGGAGATCAGGGCGCAATTCTGGCCTGGTGCACCGAGGATGCTTTTTACAACATAGTTCCCCATTCTCCCCACGCAAATGTGGGTACACTTGCTGTAAATTACAAAAAACACATCACAAAGCCTATCAGCGTAATTTGTAAATAGCCGTATAACCCGAACTGGTAGTAAGACGTGGGGCTAAAGAAAGGTCTTGTGCTGACAATTGGTCGGTTCCGAAACAACAGTAATAATAATAATAATAATAATAATAATAATAATAATTATAATAATAATAATACTTAAGACTTTGTCTTCTATTATATTATATTTAAAATTAATCCCCCTTTATTATTGTTGAAAAACTTACTTGAGGAGCACTATGGAGGCTCACAAAGTTGACCATCACCTTTATTTAACATTGTCATGAAGATGCAATAAAAAATCTTTGAAACAAAAAGATCTTTCAAAATATTTTAAAGATAATTTTAACACTTTGGATTATTTTTATTGAACTATCATGTTTATTTTAATATATTTTAAAAATTGTACGCATTTTAAATTTTGAGGCTTAGATTATGATTGACTTTTTTCCTTTTTTATTTCTTTAATTTATTGCAATACAAGTATTATGTTATTTGTGTGTTTTATTCCTCAAAACCTTAACTAAATAGTAATATTGTTCCCACCACGTATTACTATCCATTTTGGTTATACGCTTATGTACTAGTTAGTCTAGTGGGTTAAGGATGAGGTATGTGTAACATGGAAGCAGTGCACCAACATTTGCGTAGATAGAGAAGGAAACCATTTAGGAAAAACCACCCTCAGTACACCCGACCTGAATCAAACCCTGATCTCCCCGTCCTCGGCAGTTAAATCGAACCCGAGATTAGCGCGTTAGACCATGCGAGCACTGAGGTGGGTAAAAAGTTATTATTATTATTATTATTATTATTATTATTATTATTATTAAGTATTGGTTATTAAGGTGAATATAAAAGATGTGTTTTAAGTCAAAATGGCCTTAAAAACCATAATTGATACAGAGGGCCGGTGGGATCCTAATTTTTCCTGGATGACAGGACTTTTAGCTGCACCCACGGTTTAATCTAATAATGAAGGCATTTTTAAAATATATTTGTAGACGTTTGGAAATAACGATTTTATTTAAAATGGTTATCTGGGAAGTGTTTGACATGACAAATAACAATGTATTTTGTTTTTCTGAAAAGTTTTTTTTAGCATCGCGTCTTACTACCCGTTCGGATTATACGCCTATGTACTAATTACACTATTAGTTTAGGTATGAGGTAGGTATGATTTAGAGAAAGTGCACCCACATTGGCGTGAAAGAAGAGTGTAAAACCATTTAGGAAACACCCCTTAAGTATATCTACACCCAGCCTGGATATGATGCCTGAAATGACAAGCCAAAAAGACTATTATCAGATTGATAATTAGATTGCGTGGCTGCCTATGTGGGCTTGGAAAAGCAACCAAGAACAAATAAGATAAATAGTTTTTTAAATTAATAATTAGTTTACATTGATATTTAAGTAAGTTTATTATAAAGTTCACCAACCACTAGCAAGATTTGTATAGTAGGGTGTTGAACACAAAACTGTTTTTGATATATTATTTAAATAGATATCATGAAATGTACTAAAATCGTAATGAAAATCTTTCTAAACAAATATAAAGTAATTTGATGTCATTGGTTTTAAAAGTGAAAAGTGTTAAATTGTAATTGTGATGGATATACTACAACTTGTCATTATGGCTGGCAAAAGTTTACGACAGTTTTTTCAATTGCTTTAGTTATAAAAGTGGGTTAGATTCGTGAGTCAGTCAGACTGTCCACGACATGTGATTCCCGAAAAACAACATCAGATTTTTCAGAAATATTGGCGTGGCCTGGCTTTCGAAGGGGGGAGAACACGTTGGGTGGAATGAAAAGATTTTTTTTTTTAATTCAAATGTCTAATAGCGACATTTTACTAATTTAATGAACTGATTAAAACATCAAAGCAATAAGAGAAGTTTTTGAGGTGCCGCAAACGGGTTGAAATTTTTACTTTTTATGGTTTTTGCACATCTTTTACATTTTTGAAATTTTTGGTTAATAATTTATTTTTACTTAAACATTTAACTGTGATATTCTTCGTTCCATCAATATCAGGCAGAAAGTGACAAGTAGTAGCATAGCTGAGTTATAGTGCGACCTTGAACAAGCTGTGACAAGCGCCGCTTAGTATGCAGGGAGGGGTAACTACAAGCTCCACTCCAGTCGGTGGCTTTCTGAGCTTCATGCTGTGAAGTGGTACTACAATTCCAATGTGGAACTGTCTCATTTGAGTTGTTTTTTCATCTAGTTTTTCTTTTTTGTGTTATAGACTATAGTTTTTTATTATTAATTTAGCACTGCGTGCTACTAACCGTTCGGAATTCACGCTGTATAGACAATAGTGTTATTTTATTTTGTGTGTATGTAACAATTAAGTAAAAATGGTAGTGTCAAAAACAGTACAGACTCAGTCTATGCACTAGTGCTCAATTTTTGGCTATCCAAAAGACCTTAGTGAAATATTACTTCCGACCTATGAAGAAGTAATGAAGTGTTATCTTAATATAAGGCATGAGCTAAAAACAGCGAGTGCTTATAAGGAACCTACCGTAAGTGAAATATCAGAAATATTGGTAGAAAAAATTGAAAAGTTGTGGTCAAGAGCTTCTATTCCTGTCGTATCCCACACTCGTATCTTGCAGATAATTAGAAAGCATCATGATAGGCAGAGAAATATTTTCAGATAAAAAAATAGAAAGGTTACTAAAGCTTTTTGAATCAAATTTGATTTTGTTTAAGGATGAGAGTAAACTTCTTTTTGACACCGCTGCCTACAAATGTCTAAATTTTGAGCTTTGTAAATGTGAGGAAAAAAAGAAGGTTCCTAAATTAGAGCAACTAATTTTAAAAGACCAAAGAACGACTTTAAAATAATGGTTATGAGTGCAGTTGATGTATCAGTATCAAGAAATTTAGCATTAAAAACTCAAAGTATTGGAGATAGAAATAAATTATAAGGAACAAAAAATACTGAAAAAGAATGGAATAGATGGAAAATGTGTCGTATATGAGAAAGATAAAGAATATGAAGAAGTACATGAAATTAGAAGCAAATGATGTTGTGGCTTCAAAATCTTATCAGATTGCTACACTAAGTTCGCAAATGCGCATGAAATTTCCTTCTGTAAATTCAGTATGTGATCGAACTGGTGTTTCTAATAGATCTGCTGCAGCAATTGCGAGTGCAGTCCTTCAGGATAGTGCCCTCATTAGTGAAGAGGATAAAAGTAAAGTAATTGTTAGAATGAAGATTAGAAGAGAAAGGTCAAAGAATTGAAAAAACAGCAAAGAAGGTTATAATGAAAGCACTACAACAACTAACAAAGGACTTTATTTTGATGGAAGACGAGACAAAACTTTAGTACAGGAAAAGATAGAGAGAAATATCACAAGAAAACCGTTGTAGAAGAACATGTGTCACTTATTGAAGAGCCTGGATCCAAATATTTGGGACATGTGACACCACGTTCTAGCACTGGAAAGGATATTAAGGATAGCATTGTGTCGTTTTATAATGTTAATAAACTGACCCATAGACATAACTACTGTAGGATGTGATGGAATTGTGACTAACACTGTAACTACTAATGGTGTCATCTCTTTACTATAAAAAGAAATAGGAAAGCCGCTACAACGAATGATTTGTCTATTTCATGGAAATGAACTGCCCTTTTGTCACCTATTTTGTTTTCTGGATACAAAGACAAAAGGACCAAATGAGTTTGGTGGTGAAATAGGCAAGAAAGTTGAGAACTATCAAGAACTCCAGTAATTGAATTCATACCAATTGAAAATAGCCTGCCTCTCTTGGAGGTTATAGGTGACTTGAGCACAGATCAAAAATATTTATTGAAAATGTGCCATGCAATCTCTTTCATGATCCATCTATGAGGAAACCAGGTAAACTTGCGCATTCAAGGTGGCTGACAATGGTAAATCACCTGTTTCGTTTGTATGTGGGGACAGAAAATCCACTAGAAAATCTTTATACGATGGCAGAGTACATTCTTAGAGTATATGCACCTGTTTGGTTCAACATAAAGCTGAAACCATCATACATTCTTGGCTCAAAAGCATTTATGGATACTTATTAATTTCCCCGTTACCTCCCAGAGCAACTTCGGAATGTAATTGATCCAAACATTCAAAAAAATTCCTACTTTGCAGCACCTGAAAACCTTCTGCTGTGCTTGATAGCTGAAGAATGCAAACATGTGAGAGAGCTAAGCCTACGTCGACTACTTGAAGCCAGGACGGAACACAAAGAAGGAATAGTAAAATTTGTTATTCCAGCTATAAAATTCAAAGCCGAAGACCATATTGATATGATCACTTAGTATGACATCAATGTAACAGAGTCACCAATGACCAAGCACAGAAGTGAGGAGGAATTAAAACTGTTTATAACAAGTTCAGCACAAGCTAATAAAGACCTTCCACCGGTAGACTTTCCCCTTTATCCGTGTCATACGCAAGCCGTTGAAAGGATGGTGAATTTAGTTACTGAATCATCATTGGCCTTATGTGGGGCTTCACAAGAGATGAATTATTAAAATCGAAAATAGAATCGCAGAAATTGATGCCAATATTTGAAACTAAGAAACATTTCAATATAAAAGTAAAATGACAATGTTATTCTTCAACGAAAAAGGTTAATGACCTTTTTTCTTATTATGTTGAATATTTTTAATATAATATATTATATACAGTGACAAATTTTATCCTGTAGTGAATGTATGTTGCGTTTATAGCACATATATATCAACAAGTAAAATATTTATATCAGTTTTGGATAGTGTTATTGTATTCATTGAAATTCCATAAGAAATCACTAAAATTTGATATATTAACAAATATATTGCACTCAAATAAATATCTTCATAGAAAACTTTCAATGGTTTAAATGAAAAATATGCTTTTATATTTGTCATCAATATTATTTAAAGTGTTTAAAATAAAAATTATAGTCCAAAAACATTTTTTGAAAATTTGGGTTTTTTTACTTAAAAGTTCATTTTTTAAGGACCATGTGGCACCTCAAAACATTTTCATAGAGCTTCAAAATTTTGCAGTATTAAAAGTGATCCTAAAAGGCAACTTTTGCACCCTATCAGAAAACTTAGTTTAAAAAAAAGTGTTTTAACCCCTGTTTTCATTCCACCATGTCGGAACAGGTTCTGCCCTTAGTCTGGGCCAGAGGTATGAGTCATTAGGTATCTATTTATAGTTTATGTGGATTGCTTAAGTGGCGAGAGTGGGGGGGAAAGGAGAGGCTCACTGTATGAAAAGGTCTATTTAAAGTTGAATGAGAAGAAATATATTGTTGGGAGAATTTGTCAGGGTCAAGCATTTATAGTTTAATGTTGATTACTGTAGAAAAAGAATCAAGGAAGGTTGAATCAGGGGTGCAACAAAATGAGGGAGGAATTACAAGAAGTCAAAAAATACACAAGCATGCAGGTAATCATAAACTCTTACACTTTCGACAAACAGATAGACATAAAATATTATTTTGACGGAAGAGTGATTTAAACAGAATTTTAATTAAAAATAAAGTTATATAATTATTCCTTCTTAGGTCAAATTGGGAGTTGTATATGGTCTAGGCCACGAATATATAATGTTGAATAGAGGTAAATTGGGACCATCACGGCACCACTTTGTGCTAGTAACACAAATTCTGTTTTGTGCGCTGGAGCGCCTTAAAGAAGTGTGTAACGAAGGATTTTCCTTAAAAAATCCCGTTCTTCCCCAAGGTCAAATTGCTCAGAATTGTAGGGTCTAGGCCTATTCACACTTATATGGTTGGATAGAGAATTTAATTTACTTTTAGGGCCCAACTTTGTGCTCTTGACACAAATTCTGGTTTGATCCCTGGAGCAAATTAAAGATGTGTGTAAACTTAAAATATACTATTCTCCAAGGTTGTTCAAATTGCTAAGATCTGTAGGGCCTAGGCGGGGCCTACGTTAGCTATCGGGCCTGCATGCTTTTCCCCCACCACCAGTGTGACGTCAAGCCGAGCGGTGGTCCTGTCCGATCTGTCACAATGTTAGTTCCCCCTGCACTGGCTAATGTACAGGTTGATTTATTGTTTACTTGGTTATGTGAGTTGTTTAAGAGGTGACTCTAGTGTTGTGTTGTTTAACTAGTTCATTTGTATAGTGAGTGTTGTATGAGTGTAATCTGCTGTAAGTACATTATTCAACATTAGTTTCAATGCCTTTAAAATGCTGTGTAACTGGATGTAAATCCAACTATGAATCCACTAATATAAAATCCGTATTCAAATTTCCCAGTGATGAAACGCTCAGACAAAAATGGATTCGGTCCATTCACAGAGACAATTTTATCCCTTCCGCGTACTCAGTCGTATGTGTAGATCATTATACAGAATCATATATTATTAGAGAAGACTCCGTAAAAAGGCCCGATGGCACCATTTTAACTTGTAGACAATACAAACCTAGATTAAAAATTGGTTCATACCCATACCCAACAATTTTAAAAAATTTACCCTCCTATTTGTCTAAGACCTTGCCAAAAAAAAGAAAGACGCCCGAAGAAAGACAACAAGAAATTAAAATTCTTAAAAAACAGAAAGAAATTGAAATAGCTGGGAAAGATAATATCCTAAACTTTGCTGATTTTAGATTAAATGTTTCAGAACACTATATCAAGGAACAAGGGTATTTAATCTTAAATGAAAAAATAAAATAATATTTTACAAACTAAACCTTCCTCTAGAAGGATCGCCATCTATTGTAATTTCTGTAAGTATAAATAATGTTATGGAAACTAAAGTGTATTACAAGAATGTAGAAGTAACTGAACATGTATTTAGACCATTGATCTCTATAATATAACTGGATGGACATACACATTCACATTCCAAGGACAAAGGCGTGACGCTCAAGTGTATCGTCTGCTACACTGAGGGGGAGAGGGGGGGACAGATTTAACGGTTTCTTTCAATGTTCTTATGCGAAAACATGTCTCTGATGAATAAAAGTGTTATTGTTTGAAAATAATGAAGTATTATACCACACTTTACTGAAGAAACATTTACATTAAAGGATATACAATCCAGTTTTACAGGTAATACTGTACAAATACGAATAAAATATTTAATATATTTAAATATGTAGTTATCATCTATGTTGTTTACAGTCTGCCAAAACTACACTTATATTTAAAGTTGGTTATTAGCTTGTATATTGGATTCTGAAACCATATTATATTGAAAGTTCGATAAATATAATGAATAAGCTATCTTAAAACTTGATTACATTTGTTTGAATGACACACTTTGTGTAGAAGTCTTGCGTTCAAATGATCATTTAGGTTATTGGCTTGTAGGAAGTACAGTATTTACTAAACCCTGATTTTAGTAATAATCCCAATCTGTAAGGCCTTATTTCGTACCAGAATACTATCATATATATAATATTTTGGTAGGATAAACGGCAATTTAGAACGGAAGTAGAAATTTCCTTCTGGAAGGTCTTTTATACTAACTAAATACTACTATAGGGTAGGATTCTAGTACGAGATAAAGCCTTACAAGCGAGCTTCCTTCAAAAATCATCTTATATATTAGGCTACATCAACTTATTTAAAGAAAAAATGAACCAGTTTTGAACTTTTATATGCTCTTCAAAGCTTTAACTAATATATTTATTTAATTTAACCATTCACACATTGATGTATCTCATATACTCAATCAAATTAATGAACGATGTAAAATTGCCACATTGCCTTTTATGTGTGTAAGAGAGAAAGAGATACCCGAAAGTTTCCTTCTCTCTTACACAATGGTATGCAGACGACAGCTCGAAAATTTCAGCCAGAGATGTCCATCCAGTTATATTATAAAGATCAATGATTTAGACTAGTAGGCTCAGTTAATGATACCACGTGTAGATTGTGGTCTAAGTTAATGTTAATACTGGAGGCTTCAAATAAGTTGATTTCTCAAGAGAATTATAACGTAAAAGAAATGTTTAAATCTCACATAATGATGTCTCAAGAAATATTACATAAATGCCAGTGTTTGGAAAATATTAGCGACAGGGATAAATCAAAACAGGAATTCATTGAGGAACAGCTAGGCCTTATTGTAGCAGAATCACCTCGGTATTCAACAAGAATGTTGATATGGACATGTACATTTTGTTTTACATGTCCTGCAGGTTACATAGCTTTACGAAACAGTGAAACACTAACTCTGCCTCACCACAGATATTTAGATAGTTTAAAAATTAAGTTGGGTCCTGGAACATCAGGAATAAGTAAACAACAAGGTTCTTACCTCAAGAAAAAGAAATATATATTAGAAAGCAGTGAACTATTTGTAAATATTTTAGTTGATGAGGTCTATGTACGACCCGATGTTACTTACAAAGGCGGGAAAATTGAAGGCATGGTAATAAAAGGAGGAGACCATCAGGTTGCCGAAACTGTTCAAACTTTTATGATTTCCTCCATAACATCCAATTACAAAGACGTTGTTGGCCTATTCCCCCAAATTCATATGAATGGCGAAGATCTTCACAAACTGATGCTTAGTGTATTGGAGCTTCTAACTTCAATAAGGTTTCGAGAGCTTAGTATTATATCGGACAACAATAGGGTGAACAGAAAAATATTTGACTTGTTGTGTGGGGGGAAAATGCAACTTTTTTTCACAAACCCTCACAACGAAGCAGACAAGGTATTTTTGTTATTTGACACAGTGCATATATTTAAATGCATTCGAAACAATTGGCTGAACCAACCAGATACAAACTAAACCTTAATATTTCCTGAACCCGAGGTCCTACTAAAGCAAATATCAACGTCCGAATCGGAAGTATCTAAAATAAATTTCCCGCAAAACAGAATGTGTGCCAGCCTAAGTCATCTTAAAACCCTGCATAGGACAGAACAAGAACAGCTAGTGAAATTGGCTCCAAGTTTATCAAGAAAAGTTTTGTACCCTAGTAACATAGAAAGGCAAAACGTAACTTTATGTCACAGGCTTTTTGATGAAAAAAACATTGCTGCCCTGAAAATCATTGGAGGGGACATAACAGGTACTTGTGAATTCATTTTAGTCATATTAACTTGGTGGAACCTTGTTAATACTAAAAGTAAATTTTCTGGGATTGCTTTAAGAGATGAACTAAGAAAGCTTGTCACATCGACCACTGACAAAAGAATGACATTTCTTAAAAGTCTAGTAGACTGGTTAAAACAATGGTCTTCATTTGATTTTTTCGGAGAAAAGAAGATACGAGGTAGTCTTTGTGGGAAACTGAGCGCAGAAACTGAATTTTCTTTCACACACACAACCCTAGCAATGATAGAGATGTGTAAGTATCTCCTAGACACAGATATACTAAATTATGTTTTATTAGGAAAATTTCAGAATGATAACATAGAGTCCAGGTTTGGTCAATACCGCCAGATGAGTGGAGGGAATTACCACATAAGTGTGACGGAAATTCTGGAATCAGAAAGAAAAATAAAAGCCATATCTCTGTTAAATATACAATCATACAAAGCGGGAGAGTTCTCCATCAAAGATTTAAGTTTAGAAGAAGATGAAGAAAGAGACGACAAGGAACTAACTGAAAGTGGTGTTTTGGCAGACTGTCCAAATGTACATGATGAAGTTAAATATTTAGAAACTTCACAAAATGAACTAATGACTCTGATATACATCGCAGGCTACGCTGTTCACAAGATCGAAAAACTTAAAAACTGTACATCGTGTAAGAATGTTATGAGGTATGAGTGTGTTATTGCAGGAGAAGATGTTGCTGCGAAAGAAAACACCCAATATTTAAAATTTATTGATAGAGGGGGTCTTAAAAACCGAAGCCCGAACTTGTGCATATTTTAAGTAACGTTTTAAAGCTATTCAAACGTTTAACAAGCCCAGTGCACGAAGAAATGATTTTGGAAAAGAAGTCTAAAAAAAATGTTGTTTAATTTAGCAATGGACTTGCTAAGGGAGAGTTCAAACTTATGTTCATCTACTTGTTTTGAATGTAAATCACCTCATTTTTATATTGTAAAGAGGCTGGTTTCAATTTTTTGTAATATCCTTCTTAATAATTACACCAAAGTTATCAAAGACAGATTAAGCCAGAAAAAAAATGAAAAACGAAAAGTAAAAAAGTTGTCTGGATAAAAACTTTTTCTAGTGTTTTGGTAAAAAAAAGTGGTTAACTGTGAGTGAAGAGAAATGATTAACTTATTTTAATTTTATTATTTGGTGGTGAGGGGCAGAAGAACAGAAGCGCTAAGCTTTTGTACAATTAATGTCATCCCTTGGTAAGTTTAATTAAAAGCCTATATTTTTTTATTATTTAAGTTTGTAGATTTGTTTAGTGAGTTTGTATTCTGATGATTTTTAAAAAGTAGGACAACTTAAATTAATTTAATTGAATGTGTTTAGCACATGGTGAAAATAAATCTTTACCGGTAAGCTTTGATTTGGCCCCACAAAAAATTAAAAATATCATGCGTTGCCATAGCCTTCCTGTAATAGTGTTTAATATTTTATTGCCTTATATAAAATTACTATGTTGCTATGAAACTGTCAAAAAATGATAAAACCTATAGCCTAGAAAACAATTACTCAAAGATTCTCAATTAGAAAAAATAGGTAGCCGACAGGATATTGGGAAATGGTTTTAGTAAATTATATCTGTAAATGCTATTGCTTTGACGTTCTATTACAGTATTTGAATTGTATGGCTTAGGCTAGGTTATATGTAAATTACACCAATTCACTATTATATTCAATTAAGAATGCTGCAGAATAACGCTATCCCAATGATAAACTCCTAAGTAGTAACATTACTTGTAAAAATAAAGTTTTAGTTGGTCGCTACGAGTGAACGCCATGCTAACTAATGGAGCGCAGCGGCAGTCTACCGCCTCTATCTGTGACGTCACGCCAGTAGCGTGCAGGCCCGTAGCTAGCGTAGGCCCCGGTCTAGGGCTATTTACACTTATATGGTTGGATAGAGAATTGAATTTAATATCAGGGCCCTGCTTTGTGCTCTTGACACAAATTCTGGTTGGATCACTTAAAGAAGTGTGTAATGGAGGATTTTCATTAAAAAAAAATCCTGGTCAACAAAATGTATGGTCAAATTGCTCAAATCTTTAGGGTCTAGGCCTATGCACACTTATATGGTTGGATAATGAATTACATTTACTATCAGGGGCCTGACTTTTGCTCTTGACACAAATTCTGGTTTGGGCGCTGGAACGCCTTAAACTAGTTTGTAATGGAGGATTTTAACTAAAAAAATCCTGGTCTTCCCCAAGTTTTGGTCAAATTGCTCAGATCTGTAGGATCTAGGCCTATGCATACTCATATGTTTGGATAGATAATTAAATTTACTATCAGGGCCCCGCTTTGTGCTCTTGACACAATTTATGGTTTGAGCCCTGGAGCGCTTTAAAAAGTGTTTAACTTGAGTATTTTCTTTAAAAAAAAATTCTGTTACTCCCAAAGTTTCTAAATTCCCCAAAATAAACGTAAATATCTTATATTGTAATACTCATGTAGCTATATTGTTTACTCATTTAGCTATAGCAGTGCACTCTTTAAAATCCAAGTTAAAATTCATGTAGCTATAGATGTTTCAACTGTTTATTATAGTAACATATTTAGTTGGCTACAAGTCTGAGCTTTACCCTAAACTCCCCAAAATAAACGTTTATGTGGATGTGGAATAGTTCAACCCCGTATATTATCACCATCATGGCTAAGTTCACACCGTATGAAAGAAATGTTTTATTTGGTATTTTGAAAAAATATAGCAAAGTGATAGAAAACAACCAAACGAACGCAACAACTACTCACCGGAAAAGAGAAACTTGGGTTAAAGTATGGAAAGAGTTTAATGCCATCGCTGGAGTTGTTCCAAGACACCTGGCCCATTTGAAAAGGTTAATATGATTTTTATTTAAATAAAATTAATTTTAATTAGGAGCAATAACGGTACTATTGTGGAAATTAGGGAAAGAATAAAATGAATGCTACTTCTCGGCTATTAACTTATTGATATCTCGCCTGCTTTAAAGGAATGTAAAACATGGTCTCATCTTACTTTAGTTGACGAAAATAAATTTAGGGTTTTCTAAAACAAAGTGCTTAGGATATTTGATCTTAAAAGGGATGAGGCTACTGGGGAGTGGAGGAGATTACACAATGATGAGTTTCACTAATCACAACACATTGTTAGGAAGTCTTGTAGATTATGGTGGGCACAACAGGCCTATGGTCTTAACAACAACTGTGATCAAACACTGCAGTGATAACCTGACTCCTGTTCTTGGCTATAATATTCAAACCAAATGATCCAATCAGGTATATATCCAGCTCTAAACATAGCCCAAATAGCCTAACCACAAATCAGGGGACAGGAAAATTGTTAATAATCAATGCCCAATTTCAGCCTTCTGAGTGTTTAAGTAAAATATTTGAGCAGGTCATCCAAACAAGACTATTGAAACCTTGAAACTAAATTCCTGCTGCATTTAGATTACAGATACTGTCCCTCAAACACTACCAATGCAGCCATATCGCTAAGGCCAGTATTACACTATCACATTTTTCTTTGATCAAAGAAATATATTACATATAATTCTTTGATCAAATATATGATAAAAGATTTAACGCCGTCTTCGATCAAAGATGTGTGTTATTACACTATATCACATTTCTTTCAGAGTTGCTACAATATATGTTATTAAAAAAATTGACTCCAATGGTTTAATTTCATATGCGGCGACTGAGTGGTATTGTGATAATCTTGTTGCTGCTTAGAATGAAAAGAAAACCTGTTAAACGATTGTGAGTTCGACCTTGGGTTGGGAGATGAAATTCAAGAGGGATTAACAGCTGCTTACTAAAAGAACTTCAAACTGAAGATCTGGAATCTTATCAAAAATATTTACGCATGGCCTGTGAAACTTTTAAATATTTGGTAGCAAAAGTCACTCCATTAATTAAAATAAAAAATACACACCTAATAAATGCTAAGACTGCTTCGCACGTCCAGGATAATCTTTCAAACACCATTTTCTTTGATCAAACCTTAGAGCATGTTCTATAACGTAAATATGTGATCAAAGATTTGTAAAATATTTCTGTGATAAAAGATCTTTGAGGAGTCGAAAAAGATACATCACATTACTTTGATCACAGATCTTTGATCAAAGAAATATGACAGAAATGTGATAGTGTAATACCGGCCTAAATAGTGAAAAACAAACCTCATTTGATAGAGATAAATATGCTGTACAACTATATTTTGGACTTATGCAAAGCTTTCGACACCACAAGTTAGATCATGAAATACTTTTAAAAAAACTTTATTTTATGGGAATAAGAGGATTAATATACAAACACTTAACAAATTATTCAGAAAAAAGATATCAACTTGATAAAATAAATGCATTCACGTAGACTTGTTTAGACAAGAGTTCCACTAAAGGAAGTGTTCTAGGCCCTATTTTGTTCCTTATCTATATTTTTATAAACGATATAGGCAAACCATCACTTAAGGGCACTTCCAAACTCTATACGGATGATACTGTTATTGTATATGAATCATGCAAAAATATAGCTCACACCACCACCTTAATGCTAGGAGACCTCTGCTCTGAGCACTTAGCAAATATCTAAGACTAAATAAATTAACAATGAATGCTAACTACATTAGATTTACTTCTCCCCAACTGCGCTATGATCTTAATATACAAATTAACGGGGCAGGTAAACCTTTACATGAAGCTAAGTGTGTCAAATGGGCTACTTATGTTTATATATTTACAAACACACTGGTAAATAGAGGCTGTCTTAAAGAAAATGCTGTCTACCATAGCTGTATATTTTGAAGACTATCTGGACCGCCCCAAAATTAAAATAATTATTTACCATTCTCTAATAAACAATCACTTTCAGTACCACAGCTCCAAGTTGCACAAAGCTATAAAGAACATATTTGCTATACCAAACTTATACACTAGCAAAAACCTATACATACACAGGAAATAAAATATTACCAATCTTAGGTCCTCACAAACTCAATATCTTACTATTTGTGCACTTTAATATGAAGGATTTCTCAGACGAAAACACCACTCAGCAGAGTTACCACACAAGACATGCTGGTGATTTATACCAACATTCAATTAGAACAGAGTAGGCCTACGCAAAAAACACACTCTCATTTCATGGCTACCACCTGCCACAATCATTCAATAACAACAAAAACCCACATATTTTTAGAAAGAAACTTAAATCTATTTTAATTAGGTCCTATGTCGATAACTAGGTCTACATAGGACACTCTTGTCTCCAATAAATATTCTATAAACCTACTACTTCTATTAGGTTAAACCGGGTGACCTGGTGGTCTAGGGGTAAGGTGTCAGACTTCTGTGCTGAGGGTCCGGGGTTCATTCCTCGGTCCCGGCACAGATTTATATGATTTCCAAACCCTTCCTTCATCTCTGACAAGATGTGTATCAATCACAACTTGTGAACGTGGTTCGGA